>JACEGR010002870.1:0-117529 GCA_014170235.1 Listronotus bonariensis
AGTTTGTATACCAGGAGGTATTAAATAACAGTTAGCATTGGTCTTTTAGTCAACTAGTGGATCCTGTTAATCTAAAAGAACTTTTCTAAATGCAATCAGGGGAAGGAAAAGTAGACTATTGTCCATTTCGAAAATAAACTAATTAATGCATAGTATAACTTTGCTCCTAAATTTTATTATCTTATAATAGGCTTTTTTATAATACAACGAGCGCAAGCGTAGCCGCCATATTAAAATGGAGGTAATTCCAAACATTCGTACTATTTTTATCAATAATGGCTGGGCAAGGAATATTTTCTCCACAAACAAATAAATTACTGAAAAAAAAACATTGATAGTGCTTCACTGATTTATGATTTAAGGTCAAAGCACACTAGGCGCTCAGGCCTTGGTACGCTCACGGACCGATCAAATATTTTACATTGTTTTTAAATAAATGACCTTCAATGAAATTTAAATAGCATATAAGATTTTTGATCGGTCCGTGAGCGTGCGGAGACCTGTGTGCCTAGTGTGCTTTGACCTTTAGTTAAAGCTCATAATTGTGAACAATACAAAAGTGGCTAAAATGTCATGCACGTCCGCAAAAGAGAAAAATGTTAGCTGACTGAGAGGTAAGGTCTATTTCCTAGTTACAAACTTATAAATAAAATTAATATTTACAATTTTATTTTGATTAGTAATGTTTTTTAAATTGTTATTATTAAAAATATATTTTGAGTATTACTTATCGGAGTAATTTATTTACCCATAAGTCATATTTTCCACATTTTGCAGATTCTTTAATATTTAATATGCTTGGGAATTTATTATTTTTCTGCGATATTTTAGACAAGGCTTTAATACAATTACAAAATAGTACTTATTAATTTTGAATGATTTGTACCGTGTGTCACTTTTACGTACTCCAGAAAAAAACCGTTTTGTTGTTCTTTTTGTACAGATAACATTTTTATAATATATTTTTGGTTCCTACATTGTTTTTTATTTATATTTTTTTAATTAATTGGCTTTAATTATTATTTTAATTTCCTTTAACGGGTAACGGGCACTTTGGTTCACTTGTTTACAAAAACAGTACGAAAAGTAAGGCTGATGCTAGCGCAAGCGCACAAAAATGTGTGATGAAAGACCTATTAGACAAGCCAAAAATGATATAGGCGTGCGTTCGATATCAGCCGAAAAAAATTTTTAGGTAGTAGTTGTTTTAACATAACGTCCATGGTGGGACTACCGCATTGTCAAAAGGTGCAGTAAAATTCAAAAATTCGTGTGTCAGTGCTTGGACAACGCGGACGAAACGCTTCCCTGTTTCGTCAGCGTTCCATGATACTTTGGCAATTAGGCATAAACTCTCGTGGGCTGTCACAAAGATACAAATATATTGATGAATCTTTAGATATTAGATATAGACGCACGGCAGTGTATTAAGCCAAGTTTAGGCAAAGGAACTAGCTACAGCGCCGCGTGTGACTTACATAGAGATCAAAAACCAAACTCACTTCCAGATGACCAAGAAAGATAAAATTTGGAATCTACAAAGCTCGGTAATGGTGTGTGGGCATAGGAAAAAATCTTAAAATAAAAAAGGGTTAAAAGGGGTTATGGGAAACACTTATTTAATTGTAGCCCTTGAACCTCACTGTTATTTTTAACGTTTAGGAACGAATAGCATAAAAAAAATATGGCACGGAACCGCAAGAGAAAATATTTATTATAAATATCTGGCTAGTTTTCTTCAAAAAGTAATGAAATCTCACCAAAAACCTAAATGTTTAAAATATGAACCGAGTTTAATACTAAAATTAAGCTGGGTGTGGGCTTTACCGCAAAAAAATTAAGATCTTCATGAGTGCCAAGTTTTGTACAAAATGCAAATATGTATGAGATATTAAAGTAGGGAAGATTTGACTTGGTCAGTTTTAATCAGAATTTAAAGAAATATTTAAATAAGTTATACAGCGTGTCAACTTAAGTTCGCTCCACATGGAAAACTTTTTAATATTAATTTTACGAAAAAAGTTATTCCTTATAAAAAGATTTGCAAAATATTGTACAGTAATATTGGTAGTGATCCCCAAACAGTGCAATATATTGGCATAATAATTATATTCAATATATTGCACAATAACCAGTTTGATTTGTAATTAACGGTTAAAACATGGATAATAAAAAAGTAGCTGCTTGAACCATATTTAAGAAAGAAGAAAAAGCCTTTATTTCTTTTATTGCTTTTAAAACCATTTGTTTAATGGTTTGTGTAAAACGCAATAGTCCTTCGTACTAGAACATTGAAATTATTGGGCGATATTATCCACACCCGACAAAATAAATTACTATTGCACAATAAAAATCAAACTGTTTCTATTTGGCACAATATATGGTAGGAAGTCTTAATATAATTGTACAATCGCAATAATATTGTTTAGTTGTGACTGTAAAGTTACAATCCTGTTTGTGAAACTTCTGATATTACAATGTTGGCACAGAAACTTTTTAATATCACCTTGTAAGTTTTGGCAAAATCAACATTGTTAGACTCTGATTAGCTTTTGATTTAAGTTGAGTGTACGCTTCATATAAGACAGTCAACGACTAGAACGTAAATTAAAACACACTATCTAAAAATAAAGATCTGTTCTTGTATTAACTAAACAAAAGGACTAAGTTGCATCCCAGTAATGACTGATTAATATGATAATAGGTTAAGATTTAGACTTATATTTAGTAGATTAGATTTTCTTTATACTTTTAATAAATTATTTTTAATAAAGTATGGATTATTATGACGTTTTAATTATAAAATTTTACTAAAACCTTATCTTAAGCGACGCACAGTGCCAGTGTCTCGATATGTGGACCAAAATCCTGAGTATTTTATAATAACTTGAAATGTCTGCATTTTTACACATAGATAACCAGATAATCACAAGACATCTTGTTTTCTTTTTATTACTTTGCCAATATAGAAATATGCAGCTTTATATGTTGGCCTTTTTATTATACAAAAAGTTCACAGGTTACCTACTTACTACTATGTAATTATATCTCTTAAAATATGTCTTGCAATAAGCTTAAAAGCAAACAAAGTTTAACATTTAATATAGATTTAAAGATACATCAAAAACCATATTTCTGTTCTTGTGCTCATTTTACTTGTGGAAGAGTCAGCAAATACTTTTTGTATTAATTAGCTGCTACTATCTGCAACTCTCTATGAAATTAAATTTTTAGTAACAAACGGTTTATAAAAAGATAATTAAAAAAATCTTGAAAACAATACAATTTCAGACTTATGTTTATAAAAGCTTTTTTCCGTAAAATAAGCTTTTAAATAAGCTCTTAAATTATAACCACAACCCGGTTTTTTTATTGTTAATTGACTTCTAGTTAGTTTAATTACCCTATATAATAATATAACAGTATTTCTTTCTGCACATACCGAGTATGGTACCCGAATCAACTAATAATAACAAAACTATTTTAGTGCAAAAAGACTGATACGATTTTTGTCCGGAAATCCCTATCTCTCAACGCACTGTGCGACGTATCCTACCCAGGATTTTCACTTTTTTTTAAACTAACAACTGAGACGTGAAACCTACATCAAATATATACCATATGCTATTGGCCTAAAGATAAACAATTTTGTAAAGAAATTTTTATTTTGGAAATTGCGATGAAAAGACAATATGCAATTTGTCTTTAATTTGTATTATTACTGTCCTTAAAAGTGTTGTTAGAGAATTTTTGAGAGTGTTTTCATGCCAGAGGGGTATCAGTTTACACCGAGCGCAGTATCCAATAACATAGTCTTAACGGAGGTTACCTTGGATCAAAATACCGTTTTAAAATCTCTTCAGAGTCTTGACCCAAGGAAGGGAGCCGGACCTGATAAAATACCATCTATATTTGTTAAAAAATGTGCAATTTCCCTTTGCGTGCCATTAACCATTATATTTAATATTTCGTTGATAAGAGGGGAATTTCCAGATCGATGGAAGAGTGCCATGATTGTACCGATTTTTAAAAATGGTCAGAAAACCGATGTCAGAAATTACAGACCAATTAGCAAAATCTCTATAATACCGAAAGTATTTGAAAAGATACTGTATGATCATTTTTTTAATTTAGTAAAACACATTGTCATTTTAAAGCAACATGGCTTCTTTCGGGGTCGCTCACTGGAAACCAATCTATTCTTGTTCTGTGAATATCTACATCACCACCTGGATATGCGAACGCAGGTTGACACTGTCTACACCGACTTCAGTAAAGCATTTGACAAGATTAGTCATAATATATTACTATCACGACTTGCAGAAGTCGGTGTGGGTGGGAGTCTTTTAAGGTGGGTAGAATCATATATCAAAAATCGTTCACAGTACGTCTCTGTTCAGGGCTTTTGTTCAAATTCATTTATCGCTACTTCCGGGGTACCTCAGGGGTCGCACTTGGGGCCGTTATTTTTCATAATATACATTAATAATATAGGATCTTGTTTTCAGTACTGCGACTACTTACTTTACGCAGATGACTTAAAGATATACTCCTCTATCTCGAGTTTGAGTGACTGTACTAACTTACAAACTGATCTGGATCGCTTGAGTACATATTGTGAAGAAAATAGTTTGTTTTTAAATTTGGATAAATGCACAACAATTACATTTTCTCGTAATCAAAATCAGTTTAATTATATTTATCGGTTAAAAAATACACCACTGAAAAAAGTGGATCATACTCGGGATCTGGGAGTTGTTTTTGATTCTAAGCTAATTTTTGACCTGAATGTTGACGCTATTGTTAATTCGGCTTTAAGAATGCTGGGTTATGTAATAAGAAAATGCAGGCCATTTAGAAATGTCAAGTCAATTATCTGTTTGTATAATTCTTTTGTTTTAAGTAAGTTAAATTTTGCTGCCGGTATTTGGAGCCCTAGGCAAAACACTTTTAGTGAGAGACTTGAAAGAATTCAAAATAAATTTTTAAAATTTATTGCATTTAAACAAAACTTTATCATTACCAATAATGATATCACTCTTGCACGAACTCATTTTCATCTAAGGTCACTGAGTGACCGCAGATTTACTTATGACATTATATTTTTGTATAAAATTTTAAATAATCTCATACAATGCCCTTGCATACTACAAAAATATCACTTAATGTCCCACAAAGGTCTCTAAGGGTAAACGAATTGTTTTTCTTGCCATTTAGAAGCACAAGTACAGGTTAGAATTCGCCTCTCTGCAGAATAATAAGAAATAGTAATGTGTGTGCTAAACAAATAGATAATTTTTCAATGTCATTATGTGCCGTCTGTTTCTTTTCTTTTAGTTTCATCATATCTGTAAGTATTAGCTTTAGTTTTATTACTTTGTAAACAATTCACTGATTTCTTTAATTATTATATAGGATAAGGATATGTTAAAATTCATGTAAATTAGTGGATACCCTAGTGGGTACTTTTTTGTACCTGTTGTATCCCCTGGACAGGAATAAATAAATAAATAAATAAATAAATAAAAGTAAGAGCTTATCTTACGATGTTTTTTAAATTAGAATAATGCTCTAGATATATTACGCACAGTATTCACAAATTAGCTCTGCTTTTCACTAAAACACTTAAACCAAATAAAAAGGCTTTTTCCGTTTAAGGTTTCTTAAAAGTTCAGTATTATCAAAGAGCTGGATGACTTCGATATTCACATGATTATGAAGACAATATATCCATGGCGTTTATGGCAATATTCTTAATGATTGTTTCCTTAGTTTCTATGCCAAGGTCCCGATGTAAGTCACTGTTTCTCACGTAACTCTGAGAAACGAAAAATTTGCGGACCCATGTTTATATAATTTTCTTTTGTAATTTTAATAAAAGGAAACTACCATTGCAGTTTGCACCATAATTGATGGACGCTCTGTATATTTATTATGTGTCCGATGTCTCAGTTTTTAGAAAAAATAGTGTCAAAAAATCCCTGGTACGGCTATGTCGATGCCTTGTTTTTTTAATATTTAAGGTGGTTCCTTGATGAAATAAAACAATTTTATACAAGATGTTTCCCAACTACGGTACGAAACTTACTGTATTATGAAAAAGTTTTTATAACATATTTTCGGACATGCTTTATTTCTGAGATACAGGGCGTTAAAGTTTTTTAAAAAAGTCAATGTTTTAAAATAGGCTTTAAAACCCTTTTACCCATTAAGAATGAAACTTGCCTAAAATAAATGAGCATCAGGTATTTTATCGGAAGTCGTTATTTTTCTTACTACATTTACTAAGGTCAAAATTGTTTATTTTTAATTCCAGATTTTATTTTATACTGTTCATGGATACTTTTTAGTATCGCTTAAAATGGCTTTAATTTTTTTTTAAGTCAGTTGTGTACTTTTTTCTTATTAATATGGGCTGTGGTATCCACTTAGGCTCCAATAGACCCAATAATCTTAAACTGCGTAGAGCTTTACAAGCGCCTCATTGCATTAAATGTACCAAATTTTATCCAAATCGGTTCAAGCGCTTTTATAATATTGAAAAAATACCTCCTTTTTTAAACTTTAACGCTCTGTATCCCAAAAATTGAAATATGAATTGAATGAATAGAATTTTTTTATTATAAAAAGGCAAAATAAATCGTCTTCTTAAATTTTGTACTCAGTGACGGCTGGCAATGGCCAATCTAGTGGGCACACGCGCACCATGGTTAGATACACTAATAATATATATTTTTTTAAATTGTGGCTTATGACAGCCTATAAAATCACTTTAAACCGTTATTTATTTTAATGTTTAACTTATTATAAATAAAAATTAAATAATTACCTATAATAAGAGGCCTAAATAAAATATTAAACCTTGATTTTTACGTATGGTGGGGGTGTGCCCATCAAATTGGCCATCACCAGCCGCCACTGTTCGTACCGTAGTTATAAGACATCCTGTATAAAACATATAAACAAAAAACAAAATTAAAAATAGAACAGAGAATTTAAAGCTAAAATCCTCTGCAACAAGCCTGTATATAAACCAGACAGTTCGGAACAAAACAAAAGAGAAAAAGAAAATAAGCTTAAATAATAAAATAGAGGAGATCCTACAAGGCGAATTTCCCAATTACTGAAATGTCGGGATCAGTGCCGGTCTAATTGTGCAGACGAATCTAAAATTAAATTGTTACGTGTACTGCAACCCCAAAATGGACATGCATCTGTCAGAGTACGGCGACAAATTGAGAAGGCAAGGAAAGAAAGAAAAAAGGGGTGGGGTTACTTTTCTTGACAGATGTGTTGGGGAAAAAGCTTAAACGAAATTAAAACACCGGGGGAAGTTAAATTGAAGTTAATGCAGAAAAACTGGTGCAGGAAGTCGGAAGTTGGAAAATTGCAGGTTGTTTTTGGAATTGTGTTATTCGTATTCTTACAATAAAAATATGTGGTCTTTAGTTTTTATAAGCCACTGTCTGTCATGTTTCAAATTTGGGGAAAAAATAAATTGCACTGTTTTAAAACTACAAAGTGTTTAAAGTTAGGGTTTAATTTTCATCTATATGATTTTGCAAAAAGTGGACTATAGAAATGTATATGATAATCTTAGATCCGAATTGAAAGCGCCCTTGACCACCCATCTGCTTACCAAATAAAATCTGTTTTTAACCGACTTTACTTTGTTCAATATAAAGTAACAAAAACACCTGACCAAAAAAATGTATTTCGTTGATTTAAAAAGCCAGTAACCCTGGTTACCACTGTTAAAAATGTATTTTATTAGTTTAAAACTACAATAACGGAGTAACTTACTAGGTATTCATTATCAATTTATAGTGGTCAAAGTATTGGATTTATGTTTTTTGTATATATGTACAGGGTGGATTATTTTGGCTGTTATTATAGGGTATAAGCTAAACAGCAAGAGATACAAAAAACTAAGATACATTTCCCGATCTATTTTTTAGTCTTTAGTTTAATGACGTAATTAGAATCACGCTTACTTTGTTGTTTTGGAGATTCAGGATAATTCCCAAAATTCGTCGATTATTATTATGTCTAATTACTCGGACATTTAGGGAGATAGAAATAAACTTCAAATGCAAAATTTTTAAAATTTTTACGTAAAATCCAGTGGCAAACTTTAATAAATATTAATGTTTTAATTTTTCAGGTATAATGCAAACGTGCATTTTTTTAATTATGTTATCCTGTATCTGAGTATCTTAAAAGGTTGCATTTTTCTTGCGATTAAAACAGTCTAAAATACTTAATATTTTGCAGAACAATGCTAAACAGCTAAAGTTACAAAAAAATAAAAACATAGCTGGCTATGGATTTAACTTGTATTCATTTATTTTTTAAAGGATATGAATATAAAAAAACAATTCAACAAGAAAACTAAAAGATGAATTAACCAAAACAATAACAACAACAGGAAATACAGTTAGCAACCAAACAATTATTTCAAGTACTTAATAATTTTTGCACGAATCAAGAAATGTGTTAAATTGCTTTTCATTCTGTTCCATACATTTTTGGACTCGGCTTGTAATTAAACTAGTGTCGATATACATGTAAATATTTGGTATTTTCCCTATTGAATTTAAAAAACTTAAAACAAATTATTCTAATTGATTCACAGTGTACCACGTCTACATATTATATCGCCATTACTCTGATTACAAGCCGAGTCCAAAAATGTACCTATTGAACAGAATAAAAGGCTAATAAAAGGTACTTGAATAATTGTTTAGTTGCTTTTACAAATTACGTTATTTTCTGTCTTTGTTATTGTTTTGGTTAGTAAAGGTTTTAGTATTCTTGTTAGATTGGTTTTTTTTGCATACATACATTAAAACATAAATGAATATTATTCCAATCTATGGCCAACTGTTGTTTTTTTTTTTTTTAGTTTAGCTAGTTGGAACAATGCAAAATAATAAATGTTACATATTGTTGTAATTACAAGAAAAAATAAGATACTCAGATACAGGGAGGTTGTACCATTTAAAAAAATGCAAGTATGTGTTATATCTCAAAAATTAAAACATTTATATTTATTTAAGGTACGCCGCTAGATTTTACGTTAAAAGTAAAAAAATATATATTTGAAGTTCATTTCTATCTCCCTAATTGTCCTAGTAATAAGACATAATAAAAATCGACGGATTTTGAGAATCACCCTTTATCTTTCAAAACAATTAAGTAAGCGTGATTCTGATTGCGTCATTAAACTAAAGACGAAAAAGATAGAGAAACATGCATCTTAGTTTTTTTATATCTCTTACCGTTCAGCCTATACCCTATAGTTACAGCCAAAACAATCCACCCTGTACACCGATTACTCCGTGGTGGACCGATTTTAGAAATTCTTTTAATTTGAAAGGATGCTCTTGGTGATTCCATAAAAAAAACCAAGTCAGAATCGCAAAAAAGAAAGGTATTAGACATTTTCTTTCTTTCTTACGTATGTTTTCCGTGCGGTTATGTTGCCTCTAGTAGATACATGCGCGGCGAGTTTTAAAATTTTATAGGGATGTGTCAAAAACTCTATAAAGAATAAAATAAAAAAAACTCACCCACATACATTTAACCTAATTCGTTTTTTCTTGCCTGATAGCAAACAATTTGGAACAGTTTTGAAAGACAAAAAGCGGTTTCATGGAATTCAATACCGATCCGACCCCACAATTATGCAGAATCGACCTGAAAGTCTAAAACGATTTCAATTCGAGTTTTTATGCAGTATTGAAAAGCAGAAATGTACTCAAATTGATTTGATTCTGGCATGAAAACGTAGTAATTTTCAAGTTTTACATTTTTGTAAAAAATCCACACATTAAATTTAAAAAAATGTCTTACCCTGTATAAATTTAACTTTTCACACAGCTGTTTACCTATAAAAAAAAAACATTAATGTGGGTTAATTTAATTTCCCCAACTATAAATATTGATACTATGAAGACCGTTCAAAAATTATAAATATTTTTTAATGAAGTAATACGTAACTTTGTAACATTATTTTAGCTTACTCCTTCCTTAATAAAAACAATTTATCAACATGTATTTTAGTATCAACAAAATGCAAAAACAAACACGAATAATAATACCTAATTACAAAAACAAACACTAACCGACAGATAGATATCTACAAGCAATTACAAAAAATTAAAACTCATTTAAAAAATGTATTCTGTACACGACGTCCAAAAGTATGATAGATGATCTATTAGAAATTCTCACCTGTATATGTATACACGGTTCCCGACAAGGTATTAAGATTAGGATTGTTCTTTTGTATTTCGATAACTTGATAAAATCGGTATCTTCGGTCTTGGAGGAGATTGATGGCTTTTGTTGTCTTAATTTGGGTCTATCCAAACTAGTCCGCGCTAGAACTGATGGATATTAACAAAGCAGTAACGTATATGCTGATTATTAAAAAATATTGTCTTCTGGTTTAGTTTTTTTACCGGGTGTCTTGTTATTAATTTACAACCCTTATACTTCTTTATGTATTATCTCAGTACATGGCATTTGCTTATTGT
Source organism: Listronotus bonariensis (assembly GCA_014170235.1). Classification (NCBI taxonomy): domain Eukaryota; kingdom Metazoa; phylum Arthropoda; class Insecta; order Coleoptera; family Curculionidae; genus Listronotus; species Listronotus bonariensis. The sequence goes on from JACEGR010002870.1 coordinate 10,542, forward strand.
GTTTAAGGATGTTTCCTTCTCTTTTCCACAAAGCCTGCACGGTGTGAAACAACTGGTATATGTCCATTTTCTATAAGTGTTTCCTTAGATAACAGTGGTCCATCGAAAGTGCTTCTACTTGCATTAAGTTAGTGCAACTTAGATAAAGAACCCCAGCTGTTTTTTTGAAGGGACTACCTGGCATGGCCGTTGACAGGCCAACACATCTACATCAAAATCATGTGTTGCCATATTTGCGTTATATGACTGAATCCAGTTAATCCAGTTAATACCTTACAACAACTGAAGAAATAGCGTACTCAGTCGATGTAGTTCGGTTTAGGTCGAAATTAAAATGGGCGTCGCGGCTTAATGTATGAATGGGACACCACGAACGCCAAGTCTGCGTCGCGTCGTGTCTATTTAAAATTTAAACTGTCTACTGTAACGTGTCTAAATAGACACGACTAAAAGTTTTTGAAGACCACAAGTGGCTGTGTTTGCAACCGGCCTTAAAGTACTATAATATGGAGTCTGCTACCCTTGGACGTATTTCCTACTCCTCCAAAACTTCAAGTATTTAAGTCCCGTGTTAACAAACTCCTTCTTACCTAACTTACTCACGTTACGATATTTAGTTATTTAAGGCCTATTGTTAACTATTTTTGTAAATATTTTTTTACTGTACTAAATAACTTATATTTTGTAATGTAGTAGTACAAAAAAATTATTATTATTAGAATTATTATTGCTATTATTATTTACTTCGTTTAAATAATGGTTATTACGTAAGAACCTTACTGTGACCAAAAACAAAAATAGTAGAAAAATTACTTACTACGAATAAAAAAAAGGCAATTATTTTTCTTTGGATTACAAACCTGTTGGCAGATTACTGCTGGACCCTTAGACGTAAAGAGGATCTATAATTACTTTTTGAAAAAGATAGTTAACTAATTTTATTAAATATCTTATACATAAAAATCTTTAAACATTTACTAGATATTTTTTTTTTAATTTTTAATAATTTTAAGGTACAATGTAATTAAAATAAACACTTTAAAAGAAAAACAAAAAAAATGAATTATTAGGAGGGGACATAAAATTTCAGCATGTAGACACAGTGTTATGGTGATAACCTACCACCAAGTCCAGTTTGGATGCATTAGGACATTGTAGTGACACCAAGTAAGCGTAACCTATTACATCAAGTTTTAAGTTAAAATAGTCAAAAAGTGTCTAGGCACACAAATGGGACTAAGAATGAGAATGTCTTTTATTTTTGACAGATACCTGAATTTTAAGTTAGTCTTTTGTTACTTGGATGACATTAAAAATCAAGATAGAAGTCCAATTTTAATACCGTCAGGATTGGGTCGGACAGGTTGTACAGATATCTTGGCTTTGTATCTGTTAGTTGTAAAGAATATTAATTTAAAGGGTAATCACATATTACCAATTTTAAGGCATGTATTATGTGAAGTAAAACGTTGTTTATTGACTCTTTTGTTTTATACAGAGTCATTTTTAAGTTAATATTTTCCTCTTAACACTGTATAAAATGCAATAAAACAAGTTATGTTAAAAAATGCTTCGTTTTTAAAATGCTGGATGTTAAAATTTTAAGAAAAAAATGTCTTTTTTATTATAACTCTCCTAACACTCCCGGTATTTCCACAATTTGGAACACTTTCTTTGACTATTACATTTTTTACTGTATAATTTAAAAAATATATTACAGTGGCGTTTGAACAAGACTTGTATTAAATTAAAAAGAAAATGGTACACCACTGCTTTTTTTCAAATTATTATTATTTTTAAAATACTTATTTACTTAAGGGGTTCATTTGTTTTCTTAATATTCTCTCGGACGACGGACGGTTTTCGTTTAAAAAAGTAAAGCCATTTCGATAAATGGCAAATCGCTAAAATATGACATGGTGTTCTGAATGTAAAATTTGTTTTTGTTTAATTTTTATTAAAGTGGGGTCTAATACCTACATTATGTATATTTTTATTATACATTATTAAGTGTTTGACCTTTTTTAATACAAATTAGAAAAAAAACGAATTTAACACCATATCAGATTTTAGTAATTTCACCATGCATCAAAATTACTTTTTTTTAAGTAACAGTGCGTTGTATGAAAAATATCAGTAGACCAAATTAACTCCAAAGTAAAGAAGTATTTTAAAAATAATAATTATTTGAAGAAAAAGCAGTGGCGTACCATTTTTTTGTTTAAAAAAATAATACAAATTTTGTTCTAAAGCAACTGGTATTTTTTTTACTTGTACAGTAAAAATGTAATTTAATGGTCAAAAAGGTGTACCAAATTTTATGGAAATATTTGATAAAGACTGGCATTTATTTCTAAACTTTACCACTCTGTATTTCGGAAACAAAGCATTTTCCAAAATTTATTTTATTTAAAAATGTTTTTATTTCCTTGCTTTCTATATAGTGTAAAAAGGAAAATATTAACTTAAAAATAACCCTGTCTACTTATATTTAAAGGAAAAAATTATGAGACAAAATTTAAAAACAAAAAAGTCATATTTGGTTACTTATTTGCTAAGCATTTTGAATGTTCTCTTTTTTAACTAACTTTTTGGCATTAAAGGGCTTAATTTAAATAAAGGATTTATTTTTGAATTTATTTTTGTATCATTTATTATTTAACCAAAACCGCCTAGCTAGAGTGATAGAAAAACGTAAATAGATAGATATATAATTGTTTTACAAGACGTAATATGCCTATGTCGTGCACTATCATACCTTTAACAGGAAAAAAGTTTTACCACCTTGTAATTATATTAAATTTAAACCTTTTTATGGCATTATTTAATAATAGGTACTTTGGATCAAGTAAAGTTTACAGCATTTTTTCATTAAATATTTAATTTTAAATTATAGGAAATCATGAAATACATGTACGGATTTCAAGGTATAAATTAACAACCTTCTAACGTTTTTTTTTTATCATATATCATTTTAATTCGTTGATTTTTATATAATTTATTTTATTAAACATCCTGTAAATAGTCTTACTAAAAAAGTTTCTTTAAAGACTTTTAACAAATATATTTATTTGCTGGAGCGGATTTGCCACCTGGAAAAAAAACATCTCGTACCAAATACTACAAATATAATAAATATTTTCGGAAATAAGCAACTAAAAATGCTTTAATTTATTATAATTGGACTAGATCAGGCAACACTGAACATGATTTATGGAATTGGTGGAAAAAGTTTAATTTAATTATTTAAAATATTATAAAGAATGCATGAGGCAAGTCGGCCTTACGGCAAGTTTTTTGTAATGGTACTAGATCCAGTACGGCCTTGCTGTGAGTGTGCCTTAAAGATGAAGGAAAAACCAATTAAAACATAAAAAGTAGAGCCAAAACTTTGCCGACGCCACGCTACTGACTATGTATCTAATTTCTGCAGTCATATCCAGTGACGAACTTATAAGTATAAGTTTTAAATAGCATCAGAGAAAAAAAACAACTAATAAATATATACAGTTAAGCTAAATAACATCACACATAGACAATGTGAGGAAAATAGACAATCCAACTAAATCCCGACATGTAAACATGCGTGACTAATACTGCTTGTTTTGTTATTCTATTACTCGCCGATGTACCAAAACTGCTTACTCAACTAGTATGAATTTTTTCTTAGGTCGCTCCAAAAGTTTCTAAAATATCTTAAATTTTAAAACTATACATTGAAGATCTACCTATTCAGCAACTTTACTCTAACTTACCCAAATTTGTATCCCGTTGCGTAGTTACCACGGGGCTAGGCGGAGCAGTGCATCGGAATCAACAAGGTCAGGGGGGTCCTTGGAGTTGAGAGGAGCCCAGGGCTTAGTAGTAAAGAAAAATTGTGTAAAGGCAGGTGCAAAAAGGTAAAGACTCTTTTCCTACAAAATGTTTTTAGGTGGTCAGTATATGAACATGTTTAAATAAAGTTGTTTAAATTAAATAAGGACCTTTTTGTTTTAATTATTTTTTTGCTCCTTGACATTTGTAATTTTTGCGCCAGGGCCCCTGCTGACCTAGCTACGCCACTGTTTGTATCTCTTAAATTTCTTAGTTTTTTTACCAAAGAATTGTTAGGTTAAAATCTTTGTTATTTGGTTTAATTAAAACTTTTTATACCAAAAATCCAAATTTGTTTAAAAATGGGACCTTTTAAACTATTTCCGGCGCACTTTTAATAAAGTTTTATGCTTTAATTTAACCCGGTAACCGTTGTAAAACTAAGTCAAAACTGCATTAACCGGAGCACAATATCCTCACAATATTTCTATATCACAGCCATTTTATTCTACAAATGTCTCCAGTTGTACCAGAATAATATTTTTTTTAAGTCGCTTGTAATTTTGAGAAGCGACCATGTTAATAAAGTTAGCGCCAAATAGGGATGGCAACAATATATCGATGATTGAATATCGATATATCGGAAATCAAATATCGATAATCTTCATCGATATTTAACTTCTCGAGATATTGATATATCAAGATTGAATATTCTTGATATTTGTGGTAAATGACACGTATTTAAAAAGCGATTGTTTTACTCAAATTTTTAAAAATGTCAAAAATGTTGTACCTACAGTAAAGTAAAAGGTAATCAAAGGGTATCAAGGTAATTTTTACTATTATGAAGTATTAATTTACCCACCATATCTTTAAAAAATTTAATTAATTCAAATATTATGTAATATAAGGTAATTTATCGATATCTTTCCTTTCTCAAATATCGTTATAGTGCTTTTCGATATATCGGATAATCGATATTAGCAAAAACGATATTTTCCGATATCAATATCACCATTTTTTTTAATTTGACATACCTAGTGCCAAATTTTGCAAGGCATAAAATCATAGAGATTTAAAAAAGAGAGAGAGGTCGTCAAATTCTCGTCTATACAAGAAAACCATTTTCTTTTGAGTCCTCGAGACCAAAGTAGAGAACGGCTTCTCTTGTCTCGCAGCATGGTTAGTACATACAGATACTGGTAATTTTGTTTACTTGTTAACAATAAAATGTTAACTATTGTTAAAATCTTTATTAAATATAAAAATCCCCACAAAGTTATTTATTTGTAACATTTTTTAAACTTTTTTCACACAGAAATCCCTTAATGTTTATAAATGAGAAATAATAAAACATTTCTGGAGCACTTTTAATAAAGTTTTATGCTTTAATTTTACCGGGGAACTGCTGTAAAACTTAGTCAAAATTGCATTAAGACAGAGCATAATATCCTTACAATATTCTATATTACTGCTATTTTATTCTACAAACGTAAAAAATCACCAATGTTTCGGAAAAGCAAGACTGGTCGTCGAATTTTCGTCAAGACGTGAAAACCATTTTTTTTTTTGAGTCCTTGAGAGGAAAGTAGAGGACGGCTTCTTTTGTCTCGAACCATTTGCTAGTACATACAGATACTGTTTTTTTGTTTACTTTTCAACAGTAAAATACTAAACTATTTTTAAAATTTTTAATAATTATAAAAATCTTCACTAATTAAATTCTTTAAAACTTTTTTAGGTTTTTATTTTTCAATTAAATCCCATTATGTTTAAAAATGGAAAATATTAAAACATTTCCGGCGCACTTTTAATAAAGTTTTATGCTTTAATTTTACCGGGGAACTGCTGTAAAACTTAGTCAAAATTGCATTAAGACAGAGCATAATATCCTTACAATATTCTATATTACTGCTATTTTATTCTACTAACGTCTCCGATTTTTCAAGAAATTATAAATTATTAAAGAATTTATGGTTTCGTCCGTTACTTTGTGACCGTACATTTTAAATTAATAAAATAAAACAAAATATACTTTGTTCATAGTCACTTTAATTAAATATTTAGCCGTGACAGCTGTTTCGTAGTACAACTACATTTTTGTACGTTTTGTCAGTACGTTTGAAAATGTAGTTGTACTACGAAACAGCTGTCACGGCTAAATATTTAATTAAAGTGACTATGAACAAAGTATATTTTTGTTTTATTTTATTAATATAAATTATTATTTTTAAGGAGTTGCAAATAATTAAATTCTAAATATTTTTCTCATATATATTAACGAATGCGCTTTAATATTTTGGAAAGGCAAGGCTGGACGTCGTATTCTCATCGAGACAAGAGAACCATTTTCTTTTGAGTCCTCAAAACAAAAGCAGAAGACGGCTTCTCTTGTCTTGCAGCATCACTAGTATAGACACATCCTGTTTATTTGGTTTATTTTTTAGCAATAAAAGATTTACTGTTGTTAAAATCTCCATTAATTATAAAAATCTCCGTTAATTAATTAATTTATAACTCTTTTAAGTTTTCCTTCACACAGAAACCCCATTATGTGTAGAAACGGAAAATTTTAAAATACTTCTGGCGCACTTTTAATAAAGTTTTATGCTTTAATTTCACCGGGGAACTGCTGTTAAACTAAGTCAAAATTACATTAAGCTAAAGCACAATATCCTCACAATATTCTATATTACAGCGATTTTATTCCACAAACGTCTCCGGTTGTACAAGAATAATAATTTATAATTTTCAAGGAGCTCCAAAGAATTAAATTCTAAATATTTTCCTAATTTATATTAACGAAGGCGCTTCTAATTTTGAGAAGCATCTTTGTAAATAAATTTAGCCAAACTTTCCGCAGGATAATAAAACTGCTGGCAAGATGATAATTCTTTACACCGACTCAATGTGGAGAATATTTAGCACTTGAACTTGGCACCTATTTATTCTCTATTTTGGAGAAAAACCTCATTATTTTTAAAATGAAATGTTGTGATTTAAAATTAAATATCACGTTAATTTCCTAGCAAATTAAAAAAAAAACGTTTTAAAACATTTAGAAATTTTGAAGTATTTAAAAATGGGAGACGTCTTCTGTGCATCACAAGACATTTATTGGTATACCAGAAAAAAAACAAAATTTGACCAGTTATGTCCTTGAGGGGTTCAAGAAATTTTTTTCCTAAAATAAAAATACTTTTTAACCTCGCGTTTATTTTAAAACAAATTTAAATTTTTGACTTTTTTTTCATTTGACGTACGGTTTTCGGCTAAATCACTTGTCGACATGGTCATTTCTCATCGGTATTTTCTAATTTTTAGTAAAAATTACTCCTTTTTTAAATTTGTTAATCACATCAAAAAAATTTTTTTTTATTACATACGAAATGGGTGTATGTCTGAATTTAAAATGCATTTTAATGAGAAACGATCCAAGATATCGATTTAAATAAAGTAAACCTTTTTATCCAAAAATGATAAAGAAATTTAACGGTCAAACAAAAGTGTCAAATTTTTCACCTCTGTTACAAATGCATACAATAAACGAAAAAATTCGTCCCACCCTGTATAATTATGATTTACTGCCTATGGAAAAAAGCATTGGTATGAGTTAATTTAAATGCCCATATCATTATTAATATTGGCGTGGCAACCGTTCAAATGTTATAAATGAAATACATTTTTTTCTTACTTTGAAGGTCAGTAACTCCCTAAGGAAGCACGATAGAACTTTTTTTTATATAAAGTACCAACATTATTTTGGCTCACTCTACCACCCCTATCATTTTTGACCTTACCTTTATCTTTTTAGCCCCCAAACGAGCAACACGAAGTGTCATTCTCTTTTATCTCTTTAGAACCCGTTTGGAGTGGTCTCAAATGCCCTACTTTGTTTGTTCGTTACTCCCATAGGCTACAGTATGAAGCTGCTGCTGCAAAGGCATTTCTTTGGCCTTAAGGTCTTTCAATATTTATTATTAATTTTAAGTTGTTATTTAAAAACATAATATAAAATTCGATGACAAACATTAACTACACATACAAGCTAAAGAACGGCTGGCATTTTATTTCATGTCTAACGATTTCCATAAAACTGTTCGCTGGGTGAAGACCTTCAAAAGTAAAGAGCAGCAAAGGCTCTAGATTAATATTTATTTAGTAAGCTATTTTATTTTTTTAATTTTATGTCTCTAAAGAGGTTTCCTTTTCAAGAAAAAAAATTAAAGTTTTTAGCTTCTTCTAAAAAGTCCCATAGACAAATTGATATAAAAAAACACAATAATAAACAATAAACAATAGTTTGCGCTAAAATATTTAAATAAGCATTTGGGTTATATAGATCGGAAACACCATTTTAATTATTTAATAATGTAGAAATTGTTTCTTTTTTAATTTTTGATTTTATAATATGTTTTTATTTATTTTTAAAATGATTTATAGTGTCTTTTTTTGTGTTTTTTTAAACAAAATTATATATAGAAATAGAAAATAAAAAGAACTAAAAAGTTACATTTAATTTTTTTGCTCAACTAGAAAAAATATAAAACCTTTATAAAAAGTCAGTACCGTACCTGTTTTTCTTAATAATATTGGCTGTGATGCCCATTGAGACGCCACTGGTCCCAATTATATTATTTATGATCTAACTTTATAAACACCTTATTACATAAAAAAAACATAATAAATCGCCGTCTCTAAGTTTCGTACCGTATTTTAAAAATACTACTTTATTTGACTTCCATTATATTTGTTTTTAACTGACACGACGTTTTGGATGGTATCTATCTCAACCATTTTCAAGTGATAAGTAAAACTATTCAAGAAACTACGACTTATATATTATGCGTGTTCATCGAAGCTTGACCGGTATGTCTATGCAAGGCTTGCTAATTAAATTTTTGTTGTTTAAAATACAAGCAGCTTCTTCAAATATCCTCTTTTTCAGTGATCATTATGAATAATTTTGGCCTCAGACCACTGTATGTGGTGCTGCTTTGACCATGCATGTTCGGTCACTCCCGATCTAGATGTTTCACCTGGTTCAGTATGTTTTTGTGTTTTTTAATTTAATTTCTAGTAAACTTTTGTTTTCCTAACGTATACTTCACCACATTTACAGGAAATCTGGTGAACACAGTTGTTATTCGATGTGTTACCCGGTCTCCTCTTTGTAAGGTTGCTCCTCAAGGTGGTCTGGGATTTAAAAATACTGCTTTGATCTTGTATTTGTTGGTAATTCTGCGAATCTTTTCTGAAGTTCCTTTAACTTACAGAATAGTCATAGACGTTTGGTCTTGTTAAGCCTTGTTCAGGTCGGTGGTTTTTGTCTTGCTTTTTTATTTGTCTATTGTTTCCTTTATTAATCTTTCGTTGTAACCATTTTGTTTAGGGTCCCTACTTAAGTAGGTTATATCTTCCTGTTGCGATTCTTTGATATTGCATAGGGTTACTGTTTGGTTATATAATGTTCTTATAACTCCATAGTTCCATTCGAATAATTTTAGATTTGGTGTAGGTATTGTCCAGTATGAGTCGGTTTTCGGTATACCGAGGTTTGTATTTGTCCATTATGTCTTTTTACTAAAAAGTCCAGGAAAGGTAGAGCCGAGCTTTGTTTTTTCCCATTGTGAAGTTAATACTAGGTCGAAGGCCATACATATTTCAGGAAGCCTTGCAGTTTTTTCGTCATTACATGTCCATACAATGAAATAATGATTAAAATACCTTAGCCAAACTTTTGGTTTAATTAGTGCAGTTTAAGAGCGATAAAACCATCGGTAGTTAGGAAACACCCTGTAAATTTGATTAGCTGGGTACTTCTCTTGGTACATACATATTTTGCATCTTTGTGATATTTACTTAAGGCTTAAGATTGGCAAGAAGTTCACCATTCTTTATTTTAATTTTTGATTAATATTTTGGTTACACCAGATCAAACAACCTTACCGCAAATATCTCGAAAATGATTGATCCAAGCGATTATTACGAACTATACGTTTTTTGCAGAAAACATAGGAAAGTACATTGTCTTATTCAGATGGTACATACAGTGAATCACAAAAGTTTACGACGTTTTGGAAAAACTGAAATTAGTGTAGATAGCGCCCTTTGGTTAACTCATAAAAATTAACATTTGATATGAATAGTTTATGTTAAAACACCCCTTTATATTAAGTACGATATTTAAAACTAATTCAAAAATATTAAATTAAATTAAAAATATTAAAATTATGTTTTTTGAGCTATTCGGCCGTTGTCAAAGATTTTTTCCTTCACGTTTCGCCAGCGCGAGTGGTTGGCATCGTCAGAAGATTCCTGGTAGAGTACTTGTGTACAAAAGTAGTACGTAAACATAAGTTTAGCAGAGGATGGCATAGTAAATTATAAATATTTTTTTACTTTGTCAACCTGTATCTTTCTTATTATTGGTCTTTAAATGTGGGTATGTTTTGTTAGATCTTAAGAGTTAAGCATAACAAAATCTGTGGGTTACCTGTTTAACTGTGTACAATTTACCAGTAAACAACCTGTAATTAAGTTCTCAATCATAAAACCAATCATTATTAACTTATTTTTTTATTATTAATACCCACTCTATTGCAAGCAATAGTCAAACAATGTATGGCTTCTTTTCTCGAATGACAGCTCAAATGTCTTTCGCGATACGGCTGAGCATAAACTTTATTTTTTCGGTTTTATTTCACTCGATATTACTGTTTGTTCTATGTTGTGTTTTATGGGTGCCGGGAAAATTGCATTGCTTGCTTCTTAAGGGTAAATTTTTATACGTTTTGTGCAAGGCATAATAAATAATACTTTAAAAAGAAACTAGGTTTCTGACTTTAAAATATAATAATGCAAGTGCTTTAATATTACTTTAATGTCAAAGCTGAGATAATCGATAGCCTCGATATAATCTTTTATAGTTATTGTTCCAAAAATAATTATTCTAATTCATCACTTATCAACACAACCTGTAAAACCTTTATAAACATTAAGACGTCAAACGTTAAACTCGTATTATGACATCTTGTGGTTTTATTCTGATTTTGATCCCTCATATTGATCTCATCAAAAGTAAGTTACCGTAGCTTAAGGTTTAAAAGTATTATATTATACTTTTTCGGCACGTGATCTATATTTTGTACCACATTTAAATAGCTCCATTCTGCATATCGGTACGTACCAAGTACCACAACATTACCTGTTCCGCGTACTCTACTGAATTTTGCATTTTAATAAATTGTTTTTGGTTTAATATACTGACTGCGACTTTTGTGTCCAAGAATATTTTTATCTACCTATTAAAAATAATGCACCCAATAAAGACATAAAACACCATTAATCCTTACATGACACAAATACAGTCATTACGCTTGTCACCCATCCCTATAACCCCCAATAATCAACACTATACAAAATTATTTTTCGTGTGGTCTATCAATCCTTTCTATCTAACTATCAGCGACCAAACGTCCCTATTTTATTTCCTAAATCGTTTGGCTGATGACGCAAACCGATTACCTTATATCGGGACATCAGTTATGCAGATGACACGTCATTTATTATATCTCGTCTCGTTACTTGATACCAAAAATGTTGCCTCATACTTTTTCCTGCTAACATTTGTCAAGGCTCAAATAAACTGCTTGGAGCAAGATTGAGATAGATATTAAGGGATCGCGAGTTTTTTTGCTGCGTAAGGAAGTTTATAAAAGTGTAAAAAATATGTCGGAAGGGTGAATTGTGTTTTGCATCTACAGGGTTATTTTTAAGTTGGTGTTTTTTCTTAACACTGTATAGGGTGATCATTCTTAAGTCGGCACTACTGCTAACTTCCTTGTGATTGGAGATACGAAGTAGATTAAATTAGTAAAGTTGTAGTACTTTTTTCGCTGATTTGCGTGCTGTTAACCGAAAAATAATTGAACATCGGGTTTTTGATTTAATAATAAAACGTACTTTTATAAAATATAACTCCCTGTTTTATATATCATCATTCAAAAGATCTATTAAAGAGCTTTAAAAAAGTCTCTATATGATATATTCAATTTTTAATAGTTTCGGAAATATGGCCATTCTCGGGAATTTAAAATTAAACTGGCATTAAAAAAACACTCCGTTTATTGCATCACCATTAAATAGATATTTTAAAGAGCTTTAAGAAAATACCAAATTTGATATGTCTATCTCTAATAGTTTTGGAATTATGGCCATGCAAATCTAATAAATAGTAGATATAATGTCTATTTTATCTTCGACACTTAACTTAGTGCTTATGGCTTACAGCTGAAGAAATATTGGAAATTTATCATATTTTTCAGATTTGGTTGGACATATTTTTTAAACTATAAGAGATAGACATATCAAATGCGGTATTTTCTAAAAGCTTTCTTAAATATCTATTTAAGAGTAATGCAAAATACAGTGTGTTTTATTTAAAAAATTTCAGTTTACTATAAAATTTCTGAGCATGACCATATTTCCGAAACTATTAAAAATTGGATATATCACATAAAAGCTCTTTGACAGATCTTTCGAATGGTGAGATAAAATACAGGGTGTAATATTACTTACTTTAATACAATTGTAAATGACATTTAAAGGTGTTTGCTCTTGGGAAGCTATTACAAAGCCAAAAACCTAACTTAGAAACAAAATACCATATCAGATTTTAGCGATTTTCTCATGCATCAAAATTACTTATATTTTTTTTAAACAAATCTGTTTATCGTACGGAAAAATATCAAGAAATCAAATTAACCACTAAGTAAATGGGTATTTCAAAAATAATATTGATTTGAAAAAAAGTAATGGCGTAGTATTTTTTCTTTAAAAATATTAAATACACATCTTGGTCAAACGCCACTGTATTTTTTTAAATTTTTACAGCAAAAAAAAATAACGTAATGGTCAAACAAAGTATATTAAATTTTGTGCAAATATCTGGAGTGTTAGTAATGTTACGATAGAAAAGGCATTTTGTTCTTAAAACTTTACCACCCTGTATCTCGGGAAGAAAGCATTTTTGAACATAAATTGATTTGATTTTCTTTTTAGCATTTTATACAGTGTTAAAAGAAAAATGCCAACTTAAAAATAACCCTACATATTATATAGGATCTAAGCAGTTAAGAGATTTAAACTTAAAAATTATTTTTTTTTAACAAATGTAGATATTATACTCTCTATGAAAATGATATTAGGAATAAATGCAATTGCCAAACGTGTAATAATTTTCATCTACTTAGTATGTAAATTATCATAAGGGTTTATTAGGTGATTTGATTGGATGGAAATTTACATATTTTTAATACGTCTTCCTACCTTTAAAATGCATTATTATTGGAGGTGAAAAGCGGTGCTGTAAGAATTTTTTTTCTACTATTTTCATCCAGAGATGAGAGAAAGAGAGAGAAAAGGCATTTTTTCTCCCTGTGGTGCAAATTTTTGCTTTTTCTTTCGGATAGAAAAAGTGTACTTTTTCTCCATTTACCAGCCAGTATGCTATTAATACAGGGCTACCAGAGTATATTATTTCGCTTCAAAATAACATTTTTTATTTCCTTTCTATTAATTTTGACCAATCGCTATTAAAAATTGATATATAATATAATCAAATATAAATTTTAAGTAAAAAAATTACCTAACAACTCACAACTTAACTGTCAGCAGTTTTTCCGGGAAAAAATCGAAAAAATCTCATGCAAGTTTGACAAGTTGCAAGTTATTTTGTTCTTATTGGTTTAATAAAAAAATGTTGTATTTATATAAAATGTTTATTTAACTCAAGAAATATTCTTATTAAATATCTCTCGTGCATCTAATTTATCCTGTGGAAAAATTGAAATACTCGTTTCTAAGTAATCTGTTTTAACAAATAGCATTCGTAAAAGTAAAAAAACCACTCTCGCTCATGCTATTTGTTAAAACAAATTACTTATAAACTTGTTTTTCGAATTTTTTCGGAAAAATTTAATGCACTAGGGATATTACTTCCGAATAAAACTGTTTACTAACGTCACATTTCTCATAGAAACAACGCTTACCGCCTTGACAACAATAGTTCTAACACTGTTATTCATATTTTAACTGCTGTTCAAGTTTTACAAGATACAGGTACCGTCGAATGAGATTAGAATATATTTTTCCGATCTTGCAGCCAAATAAATATTAGGTATTTGTGAAAAATATTTCAATAGGTTCTAGAAAAATAACATACATTTCTCCTAAAGTAAAGTGTCTTTTCCTCCCTTGGATAAATCATACCATCCCCGAAAGGAAAAGTTGCACTTCTCTCCTAGTGTAAGTAAAAAAATATTTTATGCTACCAAAAATTAAAGAAATATTTTGATCGGAAAAAAATAGTATGTACAGCTGGTAGGAAAATCATATTTCTTTCTCCTATATGTTACATAATATAATATTTTTAAATTCTTACTTAAAAGGTTCCTAGTATTCTGACGCGGTAAAACTTTTTTATATGAAGTACTAATATTACTTTGTTTCAATCTAGTAGCTTTTTTATTAAGACATGACCTTTTTGGACACCCTATATGTATGGTATTTATTGTTGCCTAAAGTATTAAAATAGCGGATATATACATACTTTAATCATATGTTGGATGTATGCTTTTTTTATGTTCTTGTGTTGAACCCTCTATGAGACAAACATCGTTACAGCCGCTGGCTATTTCTTAATAAATTAAGGTGATAAATTTAAATCATATCTAATCAAATAACGGTTCTGCGCTAACATTCAGAATCAATTACTGCATTGAAATTCATTACCAAATGGTCTAAATGAACAGCACTATATCACAAAAAGATAAAAGCATAATTCTTCCGGGTAAGCTAATGAAGCTCATTCATTTTGAGGCCTTTGGGAATCAATAAACTCTCGATTGAAACACTTTTTGTGTCCGCCGCCGCACTTTGGCAATCTTTTTTGTAAAATTGCCTATTATTTTCGTGACCTAAATGTGTCCGATTCAAGCGGGCTTAATTTGACGTATACAAGGTGCCGAAGAAAGTATTCAGTGAATATCTCCTTAAAAAATCTCGTAAAAGAAATTTGTTATCGTTTTATCCTTTTATTTGATTTAAGACAGTTAAAATTGTAAAGCCGGTTTTATTTGTAAATTAAATAAATTACGCCTAATTAAATATATATCAATGGTGATTCGCGGCTTGTGTTATAGGAAAACTTAACCATGGATAAAAGCTTGTGACTTAACATACTATAAAAAAATACATTTATCATACCCATAATTTAGTTATATTAAACAAAAACTTCCTTTTTTCGTTAAGAGACAAATTCCTGCTTTTCCTGTAACTCACAAGTATCCCCTCCACTGACTAGTTTCGCCTGCTTCACAACTTATCAAAGTGGCTGTACCGGACTCATGGTGAATAATACTTCTTTGTTTGACGGTAAGATATGGTCTAACCAGAACTAAAACTACGACTTATATACTATTCTTTGTTTACCAAAGCTTGACCGATTTTTCACTGTTTAGCAACGGCTGCCAGATATTTTGGTATGTCGATACTAGCCTTGCTACATACGTTCTTGTTGTTTAAAATCACATCAGCTTCCGTGAATTTCCTCTTTTTCCAGTGTTTTTCTTCATGAATAATTTTGACCTCCGACCACTGGATGTGGTACTGTTTTGACCATGCATGTTCGGCCACCTCCGGTCTAGACGTTTTACCTCGTTCCGTATGTATTTTATGTTCTCTTATTCCAGTTTTTAGTGTACTTTTTGTTTCCCCAATGTTTACTTTACCATATTTACAGGGAATCTGGTAGATACAGTTATTTGCTGTGTTGTTGTCCGATCTCGTCTTTGTCAGAATGCCCCTCAAAGTGGTCTGGGATTTAAATGCTGTTTTGATGTTGTACTTGTTAGCAATTATGCGGATATTTTCCTTTAACACACGGAATAGTTATGAATGTTTGGTCTTGTTGAGTCTGGTTCATGTCGGTGGTTTGTTGTCTATTATTTTCTTTTTCCTAAGAGCATAATTCAGCTTTACCTTTTCTGGACGTCTTAGTTAAAAAAACATAATAGATAAATACAAACCCCGGTTAACACAAATCCTTCTTATAATGGACAATACCTACACCAAAACTCTAATCACTCGAATAAAACTAAACAAGGGGTCATACAAACTTTATATAACCGCGCACTACCCCATTAAAATACTAAGGAATATCTACATAACATAAGTAAACTAAAGATTTTAAACAAAATGGATACAATGAGAGTTTAATAAAGGAAACAATAGACAAATATAAATACAAGACAAAAACCTCCGACATGAACAAGACCCAACAAGACCAAACATTTATGACTATTTTATATGTTAAAGGCACTTTAAAAAAATCCGCAGAATTGCCAACAAGTACAACATCAAAACAGCATTTAAATTCTAGACCATTCTAGAACATTCTGACAAAGACGAGATAATATAACAACTGTATCCACCAAATTCCCTGTAAATTTGGTAAAATATACGTTGCGGAAACAGAAAGACTATTGGACATTAGAAACATTTAGATCGAGGGTGGCTGAACATACTTGGTCAAAATATCACCACATACAGTGGTCAGAGGCCAAAATTATTTATAAAGAAGAATACTGGAGAAAAAAAATTAAAGAAGCTGCTGTGATTTTAAATAACAAGAACGTATTATGCAAGCGTAGTATCGACATACTAATACTTGGCAGTCGTTGCTGATCCGTTAAAAATCGGTCAAGCTTCGCTGAACAACGAATAGTATATACCCAAATCGTAGTTTCGTAAAAGTAGTTTTAGTTTTCACTTGAAAACTATTGGACAGCAGACAGATAGACAGCATCCGAAGCGTCTTGTATCAGTTAAAATAATATGATAAAATTCCGAGAAAGAAGAACTATTGAATACCATTGGAATCCATCCAGATCGGTGTGCCTTAGCAACTAGTGGTTTAATTAATATAGTATATGAGTGGGTTAATTTTAAAAATTCCAATTTATTACCGATATAATATTTTGCAGGGAGGTCATTTTAAGAGAAAAAAAAGTTTTAATATTTCTTAAAAATGCGATTGGCAAATGTGTTTTTAGTAAAAGGTTAAACTATTTCTACCTTAAATATGTATTTTAGATCATAAAATATAAAAAAATGCAATACCAATTATCCTTTCGTATAAACTCAAACTATAGTGCAAACTTTTGTATTTTTGTGGCTTTTATGAAAGACCATTTTATACTTTCCACCAGCACATTAACCAAAATGCATTTAACCTGTTCAAGCTTCATTGTAATTACCAAAAACGAACCAATTTCGGACAGATTTATTATGATAATATTTTTTTCTGCTATCGGGTTGGAACATCCAGAGTTAGTATCTGACATGTAGGGTTAGTTGCATTTTTAAAGCATAATTTACGGACTTCCATAAATCAGGGCCGTATTTGGCCGCGTCCATTTACCGCCGGTGTAAACATATTGACGGCCCTTTGATTTATAAGAGACTGCTGGATTAATGGAGAGTTTTTGCAATTGCTCTATTCTGGAAGTAAAGGTTATTTGAGATTGTCGTAAATATAATGTTTTAAATAAAATTTACACTAAATGTTTAACCAAATCAAACAAAATTATAATCGGTAAAATAAGTCACCTGTATACACGGTGTTTGGAAAATATTTCAAATATTCAAAATATGCAAAAAATACGTATAGTACTGGCAATGCGAAGCGAGTTGCTCTTGTCCATAATGCATAATTTTCCAAGAGTTTTGGAGTAAGAAGTAAAGAACCTAAAAACACAAAATACACAAATATGGCGAACGGAAGTGCCGCCATGTAGGTTTTAACGGTATTTAATTTTCTTACTTTCTTAAATTAAGAAATATAAAAGTTAGTTCAAAGTCGTCGGAAAATCCAAATTTGAACTGATCATAGTACCCAAATATGAACTATTCCATAATTGGGTTCTTTGATCATTTAAAAACTTCTGATAGAGCACAAAAATAATCGCAAGACAAGAATCAAATCCAAAAGGGCTGTTCGTGTCATAAAAGAACCATCGCTTACAGAAAGGCTTCTTTCTCTCGCTCATCGTCGGCCTGTCGGGGATTTATCGCTTTTTATTGGTACTCCAATGGCTCTGCTCTGAGAAATTGTCCAGTTTAGTTTCACCACTGACAAGGATTCTCTATAGAGAAACTCGTGCTGCCGCACGTTTGCATCCCCATACGGTCCAACTGGACGGGCCCCGAACTGCCCACTTTGCTTTCTCTTTTATTCCTAGTGTATCTAGATAGTGAAATCTGCTGCCCGCGAAGGTATTTCCTTCCCACCTCGTAATTAAGTTCCGTGTCAACCTCGCTTAAGGCACTCACAGGGTTGGTGTGGGCTTTGGGCACAATAATTGCGCTGGATCCAGAGTCTCTAATTTTTTAAAATTATTTTTGTTGCTTTCTATGTTATACTAAAGTTTCCAAAGAGTTTCTCGGTAAATCAGTTTAACTTTTAATGGTATTTATAGTATTCTATATTTGGTCACCTATTCCACATTTAGCTACCTTTATCATTTTTTAGTTTTCTTTTTTTAAATCTTTGTTAAACTTAATCAATGTAACTTAAAAAACTTTTACAAAACAAAGGACACATTTATGATTGTTAATAACTACTACAATACAACAAATATTTATAATGTTTATGCAAATTATGTGTAAAAACCAAATAGGTATTCCATATTTGGTTACTTTTCTCTACCTTTATTATAGATAATTAAATTTTCCATCTTTTTTGTTTTTTTTTTGTATCACTTACCGTTCACGATTTATAAGATTATTACTGTGTAATACCATATGTGCTAAACTCCTCAATGGTATTAACTAAATAAACAAAAGCTTCTTATACTTTATTACGTTAATATTATTTTTTCAACTCTTTATTAAGCAGAACCAATTTTGAAATAGCTGTGTATTATACATAGTTTCTTTGCCATGATCTTTAAGATACAGTATCAGCAAGAGATAGCTAGAGAAATATCAAGTGCTTAGCGATGGCTTTAACAAAAATAATAATATTTAATAAAATTAACAAAAAATATACATAACTTGGTAGAGTTTGGTAGAATATTTTTGACAAATCGTGCGTCATCCCAAAACTCCCAATACACAATAACTTGTGGCCTATGCGTCACATTTAGCCATTTCCGTGTTTGGCAAGCGTAAAGGTTTATGCAAATTTCCGCCAGGTAGATACGGTAAGGGAGGAAAATTTAAGGGGTGGAAACTCATATGTTTTCCACTAATATGGATTTCGTTTTATGCGAATATATTTATGAATTTTATTTAAATGAAGGCAAACAATATTGTGTTTTTTTTTTAATTTTATATATTTTCGTTCAGTTCAATTAGCAAAGAACAGTCTAAGCGGTATGAAGTAAAGAAAATGTAATTAAGTAAATATAAAATCTGCTATCATTATATTTGGTTTAAATTCTTTAATAATAATAGTGATTTATGGAACAAGTGCATAAACTGAAATTTTACAAATAAGGAGGCGTTCATAAACTACATGAAGCGTTCTTTTTAATTTTTGGTACCCTCTTTCCCCAAGGTGGGATTAAGTAATACTTGCTTTAATACCCTACCCCATTCCCCAACCTTACGTCAGAATTATAGAAATTTAATAAGGCACCATTTCTGAAACCGAAAGTGATTTTGTCGTCATAATATTTTTAAAGAGCAACAATAAATGGCGCTTCCTCAACCCTGGGCAGACCAGCCCAAATCTTAATCCTGTTCACTTTTTTCTCTTTTAGCAAAGGAAAAATTACGTGATATTTGCGCAGACCCTCCTCCCCACGAGGGATCAGGTGAGATTCCAGTCGATTCCCTTCCCCTTCCTATATATTTCTCACCTAATCTATGAACGCCCTCTAAGAGGAGTGACAGCACGGGCCGTCAGGGTAATGCGGCAATCAATAACACCTCCACCTTCAGTGGGTGTTGCAATCTCAAAAGAAAAGAGACACTTTTTCTACGACTGTTAAAAAATGTATATATACAGTGTGGGCCAAACTAAACCGGCACACTTTTGAAGTAATAATTACTTTTTATCTGTTTCACCAATCTTTTTAATTTTTAAGGGGCTAATAGGTAGATAATATGTTTTCTTCAGGTTTGTCAGTTTTATTTCAATATATTTTTTAAATTAAAGTTTACTTTTGTTCAAATCATTGGATTTACACAAATTTTTTAAAAATTAGAATAATTTTTCTCTCAAACTGATAAATCCTCAATTCAGGGTGTCCGGAAATTCCGTTCGTATATTTTAAGGGGTGATTCTATACAAAAATATATAAAAAGCTCATATGAACATATGTCCTAAACGTCTTGGTTTTTAAACTACAGGGTGTTAATTTTTTTTTTTAACTTTAAAACCAATTTAGATATTTTAAACAATTTTGGAAGACGCCTCCTATGCACCAAAAGACATTTTTCGGCATACGAGAATTTTTTTACCGGTGTCGTTCATGGGGAGTTTAAGGTAAATATTTTTAAGGGAAAAATGGTACGCCACTGCATTTTTCTTAAATAAAAATATTTTTTTAAATGCCCATTTAGTTTAACACAAATTTGATCTATTAACTTTTTTACAGTTGATGCACGGTTTTCGTGTAAATAAATAAAAACCATTTCTCGGCACGATCATTTCGTATGAATAATATCAAATTCTACAGTGAAAAATTACCTTTGATATTTATTCTTTAATTAGGTAGGGATTTGACCATGCCGAGAAATGGTTTTTATTTATTTACGCAAAAACCGTGCATCAACTGGAAAAAAGTTAAAAAAAATTGTGTTAAACTAAATGGGCATTTTAAAACATATTTTTATTTAAGAAAAATGCAGTGGCGTACCATTTTTTTCTTAAAAATATTAACCTTAAACCCCTCATGAAGGACACTGGTAAAAATTAATTTTTTTCTTGTATGCCAAAAATGTCTTTTGATGCATAGGATGCGTCCCCCAAATTTGTTTCAAATATGTAAATTGGTATAAAAGTTATTATAAAAAAACACAATTTCTTTTAAAATTTTTAACACCCTGTAGTTTAAAAACTAAGACGTTGAGGACATATGTTCATATAAACTTTTTCATATATATTTGTGTAGAATCACACCTTAAAATATACGAACGGAATTTCCGGACACCCTGTATAGTACCACATGACCTAAAGAAAGTAATGGTGGAATTTATAATAACTTGGTGTTTTGGTTGAGTTGATGTCGTGTTTACTGTTAAATTGCATATATTTATAAATTATATTAGGCATTAAAACAAAACACAAATTTAAAGTGCCAAAAGAGCGTTGAACTGAACTACTACCGCGTTGACAAAAAGTTTTTTGAAATGCAGGATCTACATACTTCGGTACTTGACCAATGTTGACAAATCGGATGATAAAATAGAATAAAAATTAAAAGACCCTGCACCAAATGGTACCTTGTACTTGGGCTGCTCCATATAATCCTTTGTAGATTGTCATAAAAATAAAACAAAAATAATCATAGGTATTACTTTGGTAATAGGTATTACTTTAGTAATTTTGCCTAAAAATTAACAAATTTAATTTTATTTTATAGCTAACATGAAAACCATGTTATACTAGCAAACAACATTTCCTAATTAAATTAGGTTAAATTTTAATCCCCAAAGATATCTGTTTTCTCAACATCTGCAGTAGCTTAAAAGCTTTCTGTATTGTTGCTAATAAAATATAATGAGATAAAAATATAGTAATGTTCGGTTAAATTTAAAAATACTACATTAAGACAATTAAGAGGAACAAAACGACATTTCTGGGAATATCCTTGGCCAGTGTAGAGTTAGTGAAGTTTTATGGCGTATTTAACCCTAAGGTCAGCCTTAATTTCTCGGAGTTTAAGTATTTAAAAAGAAAATTGTGAAACGTCCCCAATGCATGAATGTAGTTGCAGTTCATAACGGGTATACACGGTGTTCTTTGTCATTCATTTTTATAAAATAGGAAGCAAAATAACCAAAACTACTCTTTATCAAATATAGTATGTAATTAAACGTATTGCGTATGTGTTGCCTAAAAAATGCGTTTTAGGCCATATTTAATTTAAAAGAATAATCTTTACTTTACATATATTACATATATTATATACATTTTAAATATATCGTCGGCGATACTGCAAAAACAATTATCTTCGAAAACCCAAATTACAGGACGCTCTAAAGACATTATGATATTGCGTTATTTACCGTTTGTTTGGTTTTTATATGGTTACATCAATGTTAAGAGTTTATTGTTGATTAAAACATTTAATTGTAATTTTGATTAAAGTCACTGTCATTATTTTTAAAAACCCGAATATGGGACGGCAATGCGAGAAAGCCAAATAAAATATTTTATTATTTATGAGTACACTTTTTACTTCACCTAAGTTAACATAAATTAATTGGGATAATAAATGAAATATTATGTATAAATTTTCTTTTAAATTAAATTAAATAAAATATTAAATTTAAATGGTTGTTTTGTTTTCGGTAATTTTTGTTATTACCTTATATTTAACAGGGCCATAGGAACGTACCCAGAGTTTTTTTAATTGTAAAAACTTTCAAAGTTGTTACAAACTTGACTAAGCTGGGGGATCAATTTGAACCCCGCGCGCCTTCTTAAGGGTTAACAGATGGATGAAGGGAGCTTCTTATTCGTATCCTATACTATTTAGGACAAATTAATAAAAACATGTGTCCACAAATTATTTGTTTCCAAGATATTTGATATTAATAAAATGTGTTAGTCTAGATATGAACCTTAATAATTAAAATTACCATTATATTATTATGATTTTGGAATGGAAAGTTATGTGAATTGTATTTTTTTCCAAAGTGCAAGCATACGAAAAAAATGTAAAAAAAAACCTGTAGTTTTATCGGTATAGCCAAAAAAAAAAAAAAAAAAAAAAAAAATGACAAGACACTACAAAATTACATTTGCCTAAAACACTGTCTGTTTAATTAATTATTTAACCTTCGAGGACCGAATCCAGACCCCCTCAGATCCTGGGCATCTTAACACTTTTAGGGCGTTTTCACACACACCGGCAAGGTCTGCGCCGGTGACGTTTCCGGCACCGTATTACATTGCTTTTCACATGTACTGGCTTGTCGGTGCTGGTATCAATTTATTATGTATTTAGCATTGGTGAAAAAGATCTACGCTAGTGCTCCTAAAAACGTTTTCTTAATGCATCAAAAAAGCAAGAAACAAAAGCAACCCTGGGAACATCCCGTATTGAAAGAAATATACATAAAAGGAAGCTTCTGCACACTTTTCAAAAAGCTTATAGAAGATCATTTACGTAACAAGATTGAACTTAGACAATTTATTTATTTTCAAAAAAAAAACAAAACACTCAAACCGCCTTAACAAAAACAATTTATTACTAGAAAGACATTAAAAAATTAACATAGAACTCGCATCAAAACTTTACTCGGCACCGGCAAATCTGATGTGTAAGTGTACATAACAAAACAGTGAAATTGACAAACGGAAATTGACCTCATTGTTGAGTTTCACACCGCCGGCATATATTAAAATTGACCACCGGATCGGCAAATAGATCGGTCCCGGAGCATATACAGTAACAAGAGACGCGCTAGACTTTAAGCGGCTCTTTCCAGATTTTCGTTTTCTACAAACGATCATGAAAAAATGTCACTTTGGTGGGGTGGTCATGTTTGGTTCTGGTTAGTTAAGTATATTCTTTTTTATTCACTTTATTAAGAAATAAAAAAATAACTAACCAAAACTAAACATGTTCCAACAGCAGATGTTCTAGCCCTAGACCGTCTGCTGCCATCGCCGAAAGATATTCGGCGTCTGCTGTTACTGAATATGCGGTCTGAGCTATATGTAAGAATACTAATTTAATTACATTGCATTCGACATCGGCACCGATACCGGCACCGATTTTGTCGGTGTGTCTAAAAACGCTCTTATCTTGGCTTTGTAAATCCGATTTTCTTTATAAACCGATACTAAAGACATAAAAATTTTATTCCTCATCCTATAAATTATATTTTAAGTGTGCACATTGTCTGCATAACATTTCTAGAACATAAAAATTGATAGTAAAACGATTTTATGTTAGGTTGAGTATGAAAATAAGCTGTCCGTTTGGTTCTTTTATTTTATTTTTATTTCCGGCATATTGAACCGGTAAGTAAAGAGTTCTGGGCAATAATAAAAGATGTTTATGAGCCATTTTACGATGTGAAACAGTAAAGCTATCAACACAATTGATATTTTTAAAATAAAATTGATGAATTAGTGTAGTAGGGGTAAAATTGTTACGCGCATTAATTTTTTTCCACATTTTTTTTACTTTTACAGTTTTAATTTGTGGCATAAAAATACACCTCATACCATAAACGTCCATTTTAGTAAATTGTATAGTTAATTTACTTTAAACACTGACTCAAAAAATAATACGTAGATTAAACAGTTTTTTGTTCCTTAGGCAAAAAATGTTTGAGATTACTTAGGAGATATTACCAGGTCACCCGTGATCTATTTTCTGTGACATGGAATATGGACAGAAGGGTTAACAAATGGCTTAAAACGAACCATTGACACGCTTGCCCATGTTGGCACGCAGATAAAAATTTGGGCAAGCGAGCATTTTGTAATTTTATTTTTATTTCTTTAATATGAGTGAAAGTGAAACTAAAGTGAACGGCATGCTATATTCTGTATTTCAAGTAAAAAGTAAGTGGTGACTTTTTTGTGCTCTTTAATATTTAGACTAGAGGTAAAAGCAAGTGGTGAGCATGTGTTTTGCTCTTCACGCCAACCACATCATTTTAAATTTCTGTACAAAAATGGCACGTTCATACAAAATGGTTTGCCAACACTGCCTTGGGGGTCGCAGCATTTTTTCCAGGGGCGTCGCGTGTACGTGAGATCAAGTCGATAGAATCCCTTCCAAAATGTAATATTTACACAGCATTTGTTATCATTAGGTAAATTCTTTAAAAGGTATATGCCAGATAATCAAAATTCATATAACTGGAAATCTTTTCTAATCAACTCTTCACTTTAAGCAAAGAAAGAAGAGCAGTTACTCTAAAGGTTTAATGCAAGAAGAACAAACTGCTCAAATTTTAAACCTTCTTTTTTTTAGAAATATCATTCAGCAGTTCCTCATTAAAGGATTTATTACAATTTTACGATTTCGTACATGTGCAAAACAGAGCCGGATTACTCCTAGAAGACCTGCATTGGCCAGGGGTACCGCGAAACGAGAAAAAACATATAATTATTCGTCATGTAAAAATAAAATTTGAATATTTATATCCCTAATAAAAATAGTAAACAAAAGTTTCAAAAATCTCGTTTCGGCACACCTAATTTTATGGTTAACAAGTTAGAAAGACGTGAAGACAATGCCGAATCCATTGGTTTTTTCTTATAAAGACCTTGTTGTCAGGATTCAATACTGATCACAAGGGCTTAACATTAACTCTTTGGTTTACTAGAAAAAAGCCTTGGACCAGCACTGCGTAAAGGGGCCCTGAGAATTACATTCTCCAGGGGCCCTGATATGTCTAATCCGGCCTTGATGCGAAACAGGCTTTTCTGTGGTCTCCCTGGTAAGGCAGTGAGCAGTCCTTTGACCTTGTAAGCCAGAACTCTCCGGTTTGATCCTTAGTCGGGATATATTTTTATTTAGTAGTTAAAAAAATTAACGTCCATTGCGGCACTACCGCGTTGTCTAAAAGGTGCTGTGAAATGCAAAACTGCATATGTAGATGCTTGAACAATGTTGACGGTACAGGGAAAAGGATGGATAATCAAATTACCCGACACCCATCGTACTCTGGTACTTAGACATAAAGCTTCGTGTGCTGTCACAAAGATTTAAAAAAGTTGCTGTTGTAAGAAACAAGTATAGTTTTTTTTCGCTCTTTCGGGGTCATCCCACCCAGGCCCGACGACCGCCCCCTAGGTGGTGCACTGCAGCCTGAAGGCTTATTGTACCTTGACCCCTACTCCTTCCCATTCACACACCATTCATTCCATAACTTGGATGGTTGTTGCTCGGTCCGTTTGTTCACCCCCGAGCAGAACACCACGTGCCGTTGCCCAAAACCCACAATGTCGGTCACCCATCCAAGTTATGGGCGCGCACTTCACTGCTTAACTCCGGAGATACACGCTTGCCGATACAACCGGAGCAGCCACAAGCGCGCCAAGTATAGTTTACAAATAGACGTAGAAAAAAATATAAGTAGTAATTTTTAAACTGGAGCTTCGTTTTAAAAGCTATGCTTAAATAGGTAAGCACATATACAAAGTATTTTTTCCTACGACCACTTGTGAAAATAGCAAATAGCACACTGGTTTCATGCATAGAAAATGCGTTATATCACACTAGTGTTGCAAAGTACTTTACAGCACTAGTGTTGCAAAGTACTTTACAACACTAGTGTGATACATATTATGATGTTATTCTAAAAACTGCTATTGGTTTTGCAAGTGACATATTTATTGTAGTGACAGTAAAAAAACTTTTTATTTACCTTAAACGGTAGAACCCAAATTAGCGAAAATCATCTTATTTTATATTTATTAAAATTTACGAAAAAATAAAAACATAAACA
This sequence comes from Listronotus bonariensis, assembly GCA_014170235.1. Classification (NCBI taxonomy): domain Eukaryota; kingdom Metazoa; phylum Arthropoda; class Insecta; order Coleoptera; family Curculionidae; genus Listronotus; species Listronotus bonariensis. The sequence continues at coordinate 37,065 of JACEGR010002870.1, forward strand.
AAAATAGACATAACCATAAAAAACAACTTTCACTTCACTGGCACAGTGTTGTCAGGTCAGGATCAAATTAAAAATCTCCCTTCTACCTTTGAGCACGTACTTTATATAGGCAGCCTTGCCGCTTGACCGTTCGACCTAAAGCGCCAGAGAAAAAAGCCTACAGATCAAATTCCTTCCTCTCTTTCTTCGTGTACTCAAACAACTAGTTAAATCTTTTTTAATCCCTAATTAAACCTAAGGCTAATACACACTTTATGAATCCACTTTCTTTTATCCATTCATAAATAGAATCAGACCCTTCCGACGTTGCCAAATGCTTTTCATATTTTGCATGGTAACTGACGTTTGGTAGTCGTTTTTCCTTACTTTAACTCGTTTTACCAATTTTACCCCACCCAGCACCCCTTTTCACTCCCCGGTCCCGTAAGTTTATTTACTGATATTTTTTAAAAACGGAATATTTTGGATATGCACCACTTACGTTTTATTTAGAAGAGTGTCTAAAATATGTAAGAATCGATAATTTTTAAAAAACACTTATAATAGCAGAAAACCGTATTAAACTATTAGCGTTATTACCTAACAAAACCATACAATTTTTATTAAGTGAGGGCCTTTTTAAATTCCAAAATGATAAAAGTTATATAATGCCTCTAGGTAGGTGATTTTCGATGTAAAAATGTTGTCAAAACAGTATAATATAGCAGTGAGGAAAAGTATATATATATCACACTAGTGTTGCAAAGTAAATATCACCCTAGTGTTGCAAAGTTCTCAATTGTTTTTTATTTTTTCTGAACAGACAAACTTTAATTTATTTATTTTTTGGTGAATAATTTGTGGTCGTAGGAAAAATAGTGTACAGTACTCGTGTGAAAATGACTTTCTTACACTCGTGGGTTTGTCGCACTCGGCTAACGCCTCGTGCTACAATATTCCCACTCGTGTGAAATTAGTCATTTTCCACACTTGTAATGTAATATACTATACTCCTTACTTGTCAATTGACAAGTTCCCATAAGGCAGACCAAACGGGTCTAGAAAGAGAGTCGTGGTGATTACATAACAAAGTAGGATGTTTCTTTTAACTATTTTTAAAGATACTTAAATACTTTACATAATACACCACGAAAATAGGGATTTTTCCATTGCGCTTTATACCATTATTAGCCACTACGCTAAATTGAATGCTTGTATTTACTGAATGATGCGATTTTAGTAAGGCATCAAGGGCAGGATTGATATCCTACCGCTAGACAACGAAGCTTGTCTAATAAGGGGACACTTGATTTCTATGTTATTCACTACGACTCGTTATTGACAAATTCCTGTAAGGCAGGTGCAACCGTTCAGATCAAAGAGTCGTGGTGAATAACATGGAAATGCAGGATGTTTTCTTTTAACTGTCTTTGGAGGGAGTAAAATACTTTGTATAATACACCAAGACAGTAGGGAATTTTTTTCATTGTGCTTTATAAGCAAGCACATCCTTTACATTAATATCTCTTTTAATTTTTTTTTGCCTATGTTTTTCATTTATTTTAATAATAATAATAAACGCACATAGATAGTTTTTCTGGTACCCTGTTACTAGGCTAGTCCTAAAATTGGTTAGTGTCTTTGGGGGCTCGCGAGTAGGAAGGAGGCGTCGGCGTCGTAGGAAAGCTGCAAACTTTCAAGGGCGTCACAGAATAAATAAGTTAAGGAACCCCTAGCTTAAAAAATAGTTTAAAAAAAACCATTACTTTAATATTAAATTGCACCTAACAACCAACATTCTGTAATTTAAAATATTTTATTATTTTTTTTTAAGTTCTTTGTCTAGAAGAAAATCTATGAATTTACCTAAATGCTTCATACGCTACACTTCACTAAATAATTAATAACCTCATGATTGAAGAATTTGACGTGTATATTTTAGCATGCTCCTTTGTATATCTCACTCGCAATTACTCGCAGTTTATAAAATAAATACAGTTGATGGATTTTCTCGAAAATTCGATATTAATTAAGTTTAATTACGTATAACAAAGCATTTCATCAAACCAGGGAGCGCTGCCTTTTGCTCAAGAGTGATTTTAACTGCATAGAAGACATGCAAACATACGTATATTTAAAATTAATCTATGTACGAGATGCTAAATGCATTCTAAAGTCAATCATTATTAAATATTATTTTTAATCTTGTTACGAGGCACAGTGGAAAATACAGAGAATAATTCATGACAAGGGTTGTTTTCTTGTTTGGGATTTTTTGTTTGGGCACCTTAAAAAATTTTACCTTTTTTGACCCTTTTTATTCTGGTTTGGTAACTTGGACAAAATGTATAATTATTTCTTCTTGTTTGGTACCTTAAGAGTGTGGATAAAATTTAATAATCTAAACAGACATATTTATTTTAAGTTTACACGAGCGCTGTAATGCGCATTAGACAAATGTGAATTTAAATAAAACCCATGTGTAAAGACTCCTAAACCAGTACCTATCAGTCTTATTGCATTACAATAGCTCTGTTATTACAGAGTATATGTGGGGGTCCTGGTTGGTTCTGGTTAGTTAATTTTTTTCCTAATTTCTTAATTAAACCGAAGACCAGTACATACTTTATAAATCCACTTAACAATTTTATGTCCACTTTTAGGATACCAAACAAAAAGAATTAATGATACTTATCGAGGTGATCAAGCCAGAAAAAAAAGGATCAGGTCAGGTTAAATTTTATAAGGTGTCCAAACAATAAGTTCCCAAACCAGCAGAAACCAAACAAGTGTCAAAGTGATAATTAAGCAAATAATAAAACACTTAACAAAGTTACAACTAAAAAAATACTTAAAAACACTAATTCCCGCTGAATCGAGATGATACGTAAATTGTAAATTTAAACTTGTTTTTTTATTTTTTGGAAACTTCTTATTACACTTTTTAGTGGTTATTTTTTGTGTTCTTTCCTAACTTTTGCATAATGCATATGGGGTTAAATTTACTTTTTATATTTTCCCTCATCACATCTCCAAAGGAATGTATATCTGACCTTTCGTTGATCATACACCAAACTTTTAAAATCTTTTTTTTTGTAGAAAATTAAGCGTTCTACGAAAAAAGTCTCCTATACTTTTTGTTAAATCTTACCATTAAAAAAATATTTTAGGTCAAAAATTAATGTATTAAAAAAAGTACTCCTTTTATTTTTTTACTTATTGAAACATAATTATTCACAATAATTAAGTTTTTACTGTTTATATCGCAAAATTATTGCTCAATAAAAACGAGATCCTTTACTTTTTAAGTGAGTTACAAAATAAAAAAGATAAATTAAAAAGTTCCATAAATTATTCACTCTTTGACCTTAAATATATTTTTAATGGTTGGAACGAGAACGATCATATTTTTACAAAAAACAATTTTTAAATTTTGCTGTATGATTAAGGAAAGGTAAAATATGATTTTTTGTGGGACTAATAAAAAATATGCCAAACTGTAACGAGGCGGATCTTCCTATTAAAATTATGAGCTCATCTTCGCCATACATTCTCCGGAGAACGCGCAAGAAACCCACCCTAGTGTCCACTAAGTATTGATACAAAGTATTGTCTTAATTATGTTTACAAACAATGTCATTTGTAGCCCAGGCCACCTCTAAAAATGACTCGCCACCCCTGAAAAATTAGTGGCCTCACCGTAAGGTGAAACATCATAAGAAAAAAAATGGAAAAATGGGTATTAGAAGTTAGGAGTGTCGGGACACAAAGTAACATGAGAGCTGACTATTTAAAAGTGTAGAAGTGAGGTCCTTTATATTGGTACACAGTATTGTCTTAATTATGTTTACAAACAATGTCATTTGTGGCCCAGGCCATCCCTAGAACATGACTGGCCACCCCTGAAAAATTAGGGGCCCCACCGTAAGGTGGAACATCATAAAAAGGAAAAAAAATGGAAAAACGGGTACTAGAAGTTAGGAGTGTCGGGACACAAAACAACATGAGAGTTGAATATTTAAAAGTATAGAAGTGAGGTCCATTTTTTGCTCTTTAAGGACAGGAATTGACAAAATAACATTATTCACTCACAAATTTAAGGTTTTTATCAGTGAGTACCTTTTTTTATTCAAAAATTTTATTCCACCCCTAAAAATGTTCGGCCCCCTTGGCCACCTCTTAACTAAAAAGCTGGCGTCGTCACCGAGTTAAACATCAATAAATTGTTGTTTATACTGTCTTTCGAGTTTTACGATATTTACATTTTTAAAATAATAATAGACCTTATTTTTATTTTTTTATCTTTGCTGACATCTCACGAAGGCTTATGCCTAAATACCAGTGTACCGTGAGTGCCGGGTTACTGGATGTTAACCCATTATTTGCGTGTTCCATCAACGTTATTCAAGCACTGAAACATGCAGTTTTGCATTTCACAGCACCTTTTAGACAACGCGGTAGTGCCGCCACGGACGTTATTTTTAAATAACTACTACCTAGGAATAAATAAAAAAATTATAAAAATTTTAAAATTAGTTTATCACTAAGTTGGGCTGGCAGTACTATACATACAGATAAAAAGTAAAAAAATATTTATAGTTTTAGAATAAACTATTTAAGCGACTAATTGATCATTAACCTAATATGTCTAAAACAGGCTTTAAAAGAGCCAAGTGTCATTCTTATCTAACTGGCAATATTTTAACTAATTGAATTGGACATAAAGGTAATTAATTAATTGGAATATTAAAGAGGAATTCTCTTAGTTATAATGCAAATGGATATACAAAATTAGTTTTAATGTATAGCCTAATGTATTGATAATTTAGCGTAATGGGCGAATGCAAATACAAACAAATGTTCCTATAACACATTGTGTTCGGATTTCGCATAGTTGCTATTTGAATTAATTAATCATTTCGTATTTTACATCGTCAAATAGTAGCAGGATTACAACAAACTTACCTAACATTGATATTTATTATAGAAATTAATTAGCAGAATTCCTTTCCTTGCTGATCGTGATAAAAAATACACATAATACAATACACAAAAATACAATAGTATCACACAAATGCATCCCTATACGGTCCAACTCCAGGAGTCCTTACTTCCCACTTTCTTTGATCTTTTATCCCTATAGGGTGTAGATTATTAAAACTACTGTTTTCAGGGGTTTCTAATTTTTCTTTCAATTATTAAATACTTAAGGTCCATATTACCAAACTTTCTCCTACGTGACACTTAAGACACCTACACAGTATTGGTATTTACATTATGAGCGTTTGTGGATTGTATAAAATAAAACTCTGTGTCGGTTTAATAAAAAATGCTTTACTTATCTTGCACCATCGTCACTTGACAAAGGCCTCGTTTGGTAACGCAATTTTGCAACCAATACTTGCATTTTTTTAGACACCCAGACTACTTTAAAAGCCTTGAATTCCTATCGTATCACATATAAAATCACTATGGCATACCAAGACAATCTAAATAAGTTTGCGGTCAGGAAGAAGAGGATAGAACTCCTATGGATAAAAACAAGATCGAAATCGTTGACATCTGGCCAGAAAACACTTGGTGACCCTTCCAAAAAACTGATTACTGAGGTCTTTTAACTAAAGCGTATTCAGTTATGGGAAGTAGTAGAACTTCTGACAGGCCACTGTGTTATATAAGAAAAAATGGGCATGTTTTACAGCACTACAACATGCGGAATTTAAAAGGAAGAGATATTCACATATAATATACAATAGCAAAGCACTGACACGCAAAGTATATCCTCTTTTTCAAAACATTCATAGCGAAAGTTCCCTTTCACATAGACATTTTGGCAGAAATCTGCTATACCTAATAAATGAAAGAGGATTTTTGTAGCAAGAAAGGGGTTAGCTACAATAAGTCAACAGGCAAATAGGCTGCAGTACTAACATGATCGCTAAAACAACCTCCTTTCGGGAAGGATGTGACTTCGACGCAGAAGTAATTATGCAAATTTTGTAATGGGTAATCTCGATACACAAGCAAAGAATTCAGGGTAATGCTGCAGGTATTTTCGACGCATAATTTTTATGCTATCTGTACCTGTACAGGAAAGAATTTGAACGGATTTTTAAAAATATCTAATTTAATTTATTTAGGAAATTAAAAAAGAAAAGATTTAACTATCCAGAACTAATCATGACCAACAACCTATATATATCGGTAAAAAATATTCGAGTAATATCAGGAAACAAAACACCGAAAACCGAAGACATAGTATTGGTGAGGGTGCGTGGTGGTTAGTTCTGGTTAATTTTTTTTAATACCTAAATTAAACCTTTACTGCACATTCACTTCAATATGTCGCCATTCTTTTCCACTAACCTAAACGAAACTACCTAACCTAAATATTAGTCGAAAATGCCTATGGAACTTTCGGACTTCTTCTCTGGCATACCTAGGGAAAATGGGTTATTATGCGTCGAGATTACCACCACCGCAAAAATACATTTATTTAAAAAGTGGAAAATAATTTAACAACAAAAATTGTGTGCGTCAAGATTTTTAAAAGTGTCTCTGAAATTAATTTGCTATGTTTTACTAAACTATACAAGTTACGGCTGCCTTATTAATAAAACTAACAAAGACCATTTATTCAATTTACGTTAAGGAAATTTAATATGAAAATCAAAACCATTGTAACATCATTACTAGCACCTAATTGTACATTTTAATACGACATAAAGCGGGTTCAATGTATTGTTGCAGGAAGTAGAATGATGTGTTTCGACTTAATGGTGCATTTAAAAAACCATCGGCAAATTATATTTATAGGATATTAATACGTAAACAAAATACTAATATAATATTTAAACCCGCGGCAGCAAGTTAAGCCAAGTTCATGCAAAGGAACTGACTACAGCACCGTTGTTTATTTATATTCGTAAGGACAACTAGAAGCCCAAATTTCATAAAGCTAGCTCAAACGGTTTTAAAGATATGACCGTCCAAAAGTCGTCAATTTTCCAATGACTGACTTACATATAGATCAAAAACCTAACCCCCTTCCAGATGACTTAAAAAGATACTTATCAACGTGACTCAGACAAAAGCAAACTTTAGGAACTGAAAATTTAATTTTAAGTGTGTTTCGATGTCTAGAAGAATTAGAATTTAAGCATAAGAACAGAAACAATATATACTTATATATATATAATTTTTTTGTTGATCGTGGTAACGGTGTAGAAGCTATAGATAATTAATAAATTTTCTTGAATTTGTCTTGAGACTGCTAAAGATACTCACCATATAAATTATAGAAACACAGCTTGCGTTCAATTTCAAAAACACTACTTTTAAAACAAATCACCCCCATTTCCAACATGGAACTTAAACTTTATATGGAACATTTATTTTATACCAAACCAATTTACAACATTCAATTACTTTGGTTTAAACTAAATCAGAAGAAAATTTAGGACCTTTCGGATGTTCAAAAGTGGAAGCTATAATTCAAGGGAAATCGGCATGAAGTAAATTTAAATGTGAGCCTAATAATTTATAGGTTGGTTTCATGATTTCATGTCTTATTAAAATATAAAAGGCATTAGTGTCGTTTGAATTAAATGATAGTTAAAGTTTAACGGTTAACCGAATAATGCACGAGTGTAAGCAGTAAAATTCAGTCGATTTACTCCAACTTACTAAATAGTGCTTCTACTGCATATAAATAATTGTCAGAAAATTATGTTTGCATAGCTTATTTTTGGCTAGTTATGTCTCTATGAACAATATAAAACTTACAAACCTAGTATACAGTTGCAATAATTACATGGTGTCTGTTGCTAACAATATACAGGGTGAGTTTTTTTCAATGTTTAGAAACCGCTGCAGCTACAGACATGGTTAAATGGGAAAAGAATTTGCAGTTTCTAGATTTTTTTTCGCCTTTTCGGGGTCATCCCACCCAGGCCCGACAACCGCACCCCTAGGTGGTGCACTGCAGCCTGAAGGCTTATTGTACCTTGACCCCTACTCCTTCCCATTCACACACCATTCATTCCAAAACTTGGATGGTTGTTGCTCGGTCCGTTCGTCACCCCCGAGCAGAACACCGCGTGCCGTTGCCCAAAACCCTAGAGCTTAGTTAAAAACCGTTTTTTCCAAAAATATTTTTTCTTCTGTAGCTCAGTTATTATTTAAAATACAAAAAAGTTTAAATAGAAAACTTTTTGACAATTATCTTCCTAATAAAAGGGTAAATTCCAGAATTTAATATAGTAGTGCGTTTTTGAGCTACGACATAAACTTGCATTTTTTAAATGGAAACCATAGTTGACTAGGACATTTTTAAACAGGCCTATTTATAAGCTTTTTAACGATGTACAACATACACTTTAAATTAGAAAATAACGTAGTTTTGGACATAATAATTTTTTTAGTTTGTGTTTTTTTAGTTGGCCGCGAAAAAATTAAAATAGTACTGTTAAAAATTCCTTTTCTTTTTTGACAGCCTTTCAAATAAATATTTTAAATCTTATATTCTTGTGAGACTCAGTTTCCGTAACAATAATTATTTATGATTATAACGTATAAGCTTTGAGCCATAAGGCAACAAATTTGGTTTTAACAGATATAACATGGGTATGGCAATAATAGTGGAATTCTTGATAATTTTTGAAAAGTAATCACTTAGTTGAATTTAAAGCACTATTTCAATTATTATAGTTGTAAATTTAGTAGTTAAATCAATTCCGACTTAATAGTTTTTTTATTTATTTTAATCAATTAAGTTTTTTTTAAGGTTTAACCTATTTAAAAACTTTTAATGTCTCGTTAGACAGGTGAAAAACTTAAAAGAAATAAAGATTTAAATATTTGTTAAGGGTTAGTATCTAAAGTTATGTAGTAAAAACTCATATTTTTTTAAATTAATAGATATAAAACAGTTATAGTACTGATGAAATGAACAGAAATTCATTGTCAATAATACAAATTCAATTGTTTGGGGCTAAATAACAACAAAAACTAATTTAAAAATAATTTTGTCCGAAACTACGATATTTTTTAATTTAAAGTACATCCTATCATACATTGTTAAAGAGCTTATAAAAAGGCATTTTTAAAAATGTCATAGCCAACTATGGTTTCTATTTAAAAAATGCAAGTTTATGTCGTAGCTCAAAAACGGACTGCTGTATTAAATATCAGATTTTACCTTTTTATTAAGAAGATAATTATCTAAAAGCTCTTTATTTAAACTTTTTTGTATTTCGAATATTCATTAAGCTACAAAAGAATTTTGAAAAAACTGTTCATAGCTAGTAAGCTATGATTTTTTGGACAAAAAAATTAAACTAAGCTCTAAAAGCTGTAATTCTTTCTCCATTTAACCATCTCTGTAGCTGCAGCGGTTTCTGATATCCATTCACTAATCTTCGAAAAAAACTGACCCTGTATAAACAAATCAAAGTACTAAGTTTTTAGTAAATTATTTTTTCTTGGTCTAGGTTTTTCGGCAGGGAGTATGTATGTTCCTGAATATGCTTTATAAGTTTTCTTACTCAATTTTTCCGGCACCTTTATTTTTGTCCGTGACCCTGATTATATTTATGTCTTTACAAAATTCATAATCCAACGTGAGGAGTTCCTGCAAGGTCAGCTCATAGAGCATTTTGATCCAGTACAATGAATATTATATAAAAATCTTTTCTTATTTTGTTGAGTAAACTTAATCAATGATGTTCTTAAACTAGAAAAAATATTTTCGAAACTTTTTATTTATTACGTTATTGAAAAATTGTAAGTTTTATATTAACACTTTGACTACTACGCCTTTCAACGGTAAATGACTTCCAGAAACTAACCCTTTAAAAAAACTTAAATTTTTATTTCCATTAAAACATTCAAATGGGAAAATCATAAATACATTTTTTTGCAAATTCTTTGTCATGAACTAAGGTTTACCAAATATGCATTTCATTTGATATAAAGCGTGGTGGCATAAGGTACACAACTCTTTAGACCTACTCAATGATTGTGCAGACCATATACGGGCACGCTTACTCATGAAAGTTAGGTATGTACAATTTATGGTACACATAGTAGTTGAAGTGTTAAATTGCCCCGTCTTCTACATTTTGTGGCCAGACCTTAAGTACTATATTTGCATAAAACTTTTTTGTTTTTAAATTTATTTGTATTGTATCAATCTCCATCATTTTATTGAATATTGCATACATTTTTTTGTAGTTATAGTGTGTCCAGCTGTGCAAGAAATATTATACACGGTTTTCATTTAAAAAGTTACCACACAGTTATCAGCGAAAAGAGACAGATTTGAGAAAATCGCCAAAAAACGTCAAGAAATCTGTTAAAAGGAAATGTTTTTACAAAAATTAGACAACGCTCCTTCAATCCTCTAGTCTCCAGGGTTCCTACCCCAAAATTCTTAAATAGGAACGGGGGTCAAGTGATACATTATTTTAAAGCTCCTGACAAGTACATTATAATTCTAGAATATAAAGTCAATATCTTTATATACTAAAAAATGGCGGTACTTTAAAAATTAATCAAATACCTTATTGGGATCGCCATATTTCCGAAACTAATAAAGTTAGATCTACCTAATGTAGTTATTTTCTTAAAGCTCTTTAAAACATATTTTTATAGGTGATACTGCTACAGGTTGAATAAAAAGTGTATTTTTGTTTAAATGAAGCACCCTGTATATTATATTACCAATAAAAAGATTTTTAAAAGATCTTTAAGAAAATACCCCATTAAGTACATCTAACTTTATTAGTTTCGGAAATATGGCCATCCCAATCAGGTATTTGGCTAATTTTAAAGTACCGCCATTTTGTACTAGGTAAAGTATTGACTTTATATTCTTGGGTTGAGCGCCCTGGTGGCTTCCAATTTTTGTTTCCCTTAATAAATGTCTTGACGTATTTCAGCGATTTTCTCAAATCTGTCTTTTTTGCACATAACTGAGTGGTAACTTTTTAAATATACACTCTGAATAAAAAAATATTACAATAAATTAAAAAAAAGAAAAAAATTGTTATCCACTGTGATTACAGGGTTATCTTGTATTTCCACAAAATTTCCTAAAAATTAATATTTAGTTATATTCTGAACAATTAAAAACCAAAAATTAAATGCGAACAAATTCATAAATCTGTAGGTATATTAGACTAGGCAAAAAAATCTACCTTTTTTTTCTTGAAAATTATATCGAAAATATTGTTTAAGGTGACAAAAAAATTTCGTAAGAATTTGAGCCCTTAATATTAATATTTAGAGGTCCCTCTTCTTTAATTTAGATTTTTTTATTATTTTTGCTTCAAAACTCCCTAAATATCAAAGTAAAAAAATTATGTGCACATATTTCTTTAGACAATTTAATTGCTTACAAAAACTTTTTTTTGAAAATTTTTGCCAGACGAACCGTTTTTAGGTAATTAAGCTTTAAACATTAATATATTTTTTAGATTTAGCTTTTTTTTCGCAATTTTGTAACTGACGAAATTATTATTATTTTTTTTTATTTGACAAAAAAGTCGCATCCACCTTAAGGTTATTAGCGACAATAAAATAAGCTAAGTACAATAAATTAGGATTAGAGTTTGTTTAAGATGTCTATGGCTTTAAGATAGTTCACCAAGTTTTCCACTGGGCAGTCTTTTCCAAGAAGTCGTAGAAGGCTCTTTGGGATATTGTAAGACAATCGTTCTCTAACGTATTTAGAACAGTTAATTAATATGTGAGAGATGCTGTTTGTTAAATTACATGTATCACACAGGGGTGGGTCACTATTAGAAAATAAGTAGGAATGGGTAAATCTCGTGTGCCCTAGACGAAGGCGTGTGAGAATAACCTGTAAACGTCGGTTGCTGGTTCTAGGCTTCCATGGATGATGAAATTATTAATACATGGAAAAAAAACATATATTCTTAAAGGGAATTTAATGCTCTGCAAAAAGGTTTTTTTTTAAATATTGTTACATAAAATCATTCTTTTGAAAATTATTTGCAATTTATTTAAAAAAATATATTTTTTTCTTTAAATTTAATTCTGAATTACTTTTAAATAATCCATTTTATTTTAAAACATAAAAAAAATTGTATAGCATTAAATTGAATCTGTGGTATTTTTTTCCATATATTAATTTTTTCGTTGGTTACAAAATTCGAAAATTAAAAAGGTAAATCTAAAAATATATATCAATGTTTAAAGCTTGATTACACGAAAACGGTTCGTCTGCCAAAACATTTTTTGTAGGCAATTTATATCTCTAAAAATATATGTGCACATATATTTTTTTACTTCTGGTTGGGGAGCTTTGAGGCAAAAATGAAAGTACAAATAAAAATCTAAATTAAACAAGAGGGACTTTTAAATATTAATTTAAGGTGCTCAAATCTTCACGATATTTTTTTATCACCCTAAACAATATTTTTGATAAAATTAAAAAAGAAAAGTGGATTTTTTGGCCCAGTCTAAGGTACATATATTATCCTTATAATTAACTAGAACAAAATTCGTGTTTATTTCATCTGAAACGTCTTCCATTCGCTTGAACTGCAATGGCAATAATCTTTTACGAGGCAGAATGGTTTTAATTTCCAACTTCACCATGTGTTCTTTATGCGCTGTCATTTTATTTCTGAGGAATTTACATGGCGTCAGTGTTTACTCATACCGACGGAACTTGTCAGCGGCTGCAGTTAAATATTCAGTTTATGATAACAAATAAAAATAACCTATTTATAGCGGGAATGCCATAAAAGTTCTTAATACAGAGAGACGAATGAAAAGTCAGAGAAAAGAAGGATAAATGTCCTTAAAAGATGACTTTAGGGAAACAGAAAATTTAGATTTTTATCATACATACAAATATATTCTAAGTCAATATATTTGTATAATATTATTGTACCTATTTCTAAAATAACTAAAAATAATATAGTGCCTGGGCAACCAATAAAAGGGACTTTATGATGGTAACCCTTTTAAAACCTATTTAGGGGGTTTATTTTAACGAGTATACCACAAAAAATGTTCATACCGCCAAATATTGAATATGTTCTAAACGTCTTAGTTTTTAAACTACGGTGTGTTAAATAATAAAAAAAAACTTTTTCTTTTTAATGTTTAACACCCTGTAGTTCAAAAACAAAAAGAAAAACAAAAAGACTTTTAGGACATATGTTTATATGAAGTTTTTCTTATTTTTTGTTGTAGAATCGCTACGTAAAGTATGTCGGTTGAGTAATTGGACACCCTGTATGTATGTATGTAGGTAATTTGATTGAAATTCATGAAAACTTTGATGTCTGTTGGTGCCTACACGGTGAGGTTTATCGACTTTAATAAAGAGTACCTTATTTTTTAAGTTTTTGATTGTCTATAAAATGGCTTCCCCAGCTTTGCGATATCTGTCAAAATAAAAAAGTTATGATGTAAATAAATTTTAAGTTTTAGGTAAAGTGCCCTCTGGCGGTATTAAAAAAATACTTTTGCCTTAAAATTTTAGAATCTGCAAAGCTCGATTTGTGTGCCAAATATCAACTGGATTGGTTAAAAAATAAATGCAATATGGCGAAAAAACCAAAATAAAAATTGAACTTTGACTGCTTGTAACTCGACAACGAATGACATTTTGGAAACATTTATATGAAGCTCTACCCTTATTTTGTCAAGTGAAATCATCCCCTTAAGTTTTGTGATCGATTTTTAAATAACCCTGTATAACCCCTTAAGGCACTAGGATACTAGAGTGGGTACAATAAAACAGACGGCTCCCCAAGAAAAAAATCAACATAGTTTTCTTTAGTTTTTGCCTGTGAGATTATTTTTAGGGCACCTTCTACCATTTTATTTATTTTTTTTTTTAATATACTGATTCTACATCTTAACAATAATTTTTGCATTAATTTACAAAACCTTTATTACCAGTTTCCAAAGATATAGGGACTGTTTTACTTTAATTGAATAACCCCGTATGGTAGGTGCTTTAATGGTATACAGAAAATTTAACAGACCAGCCTGCATATGTTCCTTTCTAGTATGTTTTATTACAAAAACAAAATAAATTTAAGCTTCTGTTTAACACTAAAAAAATAAACTAAATTAAAAACGATTTATACCAAAAGTATATTGCAAAAACAATTTGCAATCTGCACAGCATAAAAGTCAAACTTTTCTAAACTGGCTAATTTAAACAAGTCCAATTTAAAAACATCTTTTTCTACAAAATGGTAAATACTCGACGGCTTGTTTAAAACAGGCGGCATTATTTTTAGTTTCCTCTAAACTTTCAAATTTATTTTTATTAAGTTTTTCGTCGCTCTAAACTACAAACTGTCGACAGACGTTTATCACTTTTTAATTAAGTTTTAACATCCTAAATTATCTTTTATTTTGGAATATAAACATCCTACTTACGGGAGATTATGAAAATTTATTATTTAAGACAAATTTTATTAATTTACCTGGTGAAAAAACAAGTTTTTTATTCTGCATAATAAATTAAAGATGAGTATAGGCAGAATTTTTTAAATGGAAGGTGAGCCCCAGAGGGGATTTTGGGATTTACTACAGCGCGGCGGATTAATATACAGGAGCATACCTTGTACCCTGTTAAGTACCTTCACCAAATATGAGCCCCGTATACAGGGCCGATCGTTAAAATCAAAAATAAATCCTTCAGAAATTTTCGAGCCCGTTAGATTAGGATAGGGTTCGTTAATTACATTCTAAATGACGTATATTTCACTAGTCTAACAATTTGAGAGTGAACGTAAAGAAAGTGGGGGGCTACAAAGTTGTAAAAAACATTATTTAAAATTCTCGAGCGTGGGTATTTCTTTAATTAAACAAAAAATAATTGAACGATACCAAAAAATATGTATATAATCCGATTATAGTGCGAACGATTTTCACAAGCCAAAATAATAACCTTTTTTTTGGCATATTTAAAAATCTATAGCCGCTTCCCACACCGATAAAAGGTATACATTATATAACATTTCTTTTTCTTATCATCTTAATCCCCATTAAGTATCGTGAGCTTCTCTTCTTAAAACAGGGCACATGATTGTATTGCGAGGCAATATAATTAGACTTTGAGTTAAAAACTCTGTATACAGGGTGTCTTCATAAAGGTGAGGAAAAAATGCTATCACAAATTTCTGATAGTGAATTTACGTAGTCGCCCTAGTGCGCACTAAGCTCAAACTCTGGCAATGCAGTGCAAATTTTTATATTCGCGCAAACATATTCTATTGTTGAGCAATAAAATGTGCGTTTTTAATGAATTTGCCCGCACTCTGAGCGATTAATTTTCGTATTTACGGTGCTAATATTACACTCGGAGAATTCGAGCTTTTTGGAACCGTTGTTTTTGGCGGTGTCGCAGGAGGAAACTGAACGCCCTAACCTAAAAATTATAATATTGTTTTCCTTTTCGTGTGCTAGTCGATTTTTATGTGACATAATTAATATTTCTTATAAAGAAAAACCATGGGTAGCGAATTAAGAGACTGCAAATAAATAATGAAATAAAAAATAATAAAAGGTACAGTAATTTTATTTTTGAGGTTAAATTATGTGAAGATCGAAAAGATCAAGTTTAGCCTATTAATGCGATACTTTAACCTTACTTCTCAGTGACAATGCGCATTTTCTTGTTTTGCTCTTGCTCTTACAAAAAGCAACCTGGCAGCGAGTTGGTTCGAATTTTAATAGGACTGGTGCAGAGCGAACTTAGAATTGCTCGCTCCGAGTGCCGGTTTTATGAATTCACTATTAGGCTAATATATGACCAGTGGGTGCATGGGGGCAAATGCACCCAAATACGTAAAATGTATGGGTGCAATGGACCCATATGAGAAATAAGCATTTTAACCAATTTTGCCCTTCAAAACTGTTTGATGATAGGGGTGAGGCTCCTTTTTTATAAGTCAGAATACATGTGGTTGTTGATGGGAATTTTTTAAAGAAAGTAAAATGTGAAGGTGGTGGTGACCTCTTTTTTTGCTATTAAAAAAAAATGTCACTTTGCGCCGGCACCCATATAAGAAATCAAAACCCGCCGCGCCTGTGTATGACGATCTAACCCAACTTACCTCCAAAAGTAAATGATATTGGAAATACAGAATGTTATAAAATAAAAATGTAATCTAGTTTTATTTTTTTATTATTGTGTTAGTAACACAATATTCTGCCAGTTGGGTTTTGGAGGTAAAAACTTGAATCTAATAATATATTTATTGTTAAGTTAGAAGAGCGCCATCTGTGAGATCTTGCACAAACAAAAAATTAAATACCTTTTTTGTGCTACCCTGTAGTTAGTTATAGACAATTATTTCTATTTTTAAACATATTTTACCTAAAAAGATATAGATGCTAAAAATTGAATAAAGCAGGCGTTTTTGAGATATCTAGATTTAAAAACAATCACTTCCTGTACGGCCAGGTCTAAAATCTACAGGGTGTGTGAGAATAAGATGCATATCTTTAAGAGTGTTATTATATATGTAGGTAATTAAAAAAAAATGTTTAAATAGATCTGGGTCCTAAATGGCTTAACTTTTGAAATACGGGGTGGTAAGTTTTTAAGAAAATATGCTTTATTTATTTACCACTCTGTATCTCCAAAGCTAAGACGTTCAGGACATTTTTTTCAAGTCTTCTTTATTAAATTACTTAAGGATTCATACTCTTAAAGATCAGCATCTTATGTTAAAAACACCCTATATAGTTTAGACCTAGCCATAAAGAAAGTAATTTTTTCAAATCAGATCAACTTGTGCCACATATACTTTTTAGGAAGAATATGTTCAAGAATTTAGCTTTAAATCACGAATTTTTTGCAAAAAGAAGGAAAAATATATTTTTTCGGATTCCTAATCAGCGCCCCAAAAGTCCCTCGAATACCAAATTTTAATAAAATCGGCGATGCATCCGGTTTGTAAATAATTATCGGAACTTGTAATGACATTTTTTCCGAACCTTCTACAGAGATTGTCTACTTGAAGATTTAATTCGTACAAGTTTTGTACATAATATTCCTCCTACTTTTGTTTTAGGTCACGAGCCACTTTGGAACCAAATTATTTAGGCCGGTGACAAAACTCTTTACATAATTATTCCAAACAGACCAGGCCTTATTCAGCAATTAAAAACGAACTAATCCACCGGTCGACTAATGCGTTTCTGAAATAAATAGCCTGCTTTAAGTACTTGAGTCACTTTTTACAGTTAGTTAACATGTGTTTTTGTGTACTTCTCGAGTTCCGCTGATTTGTTAAATGGCTTTGTAAATATTGTGAAATATAATGCCTGGTTTGTGTTCTGGTGGCTCGGTGAATGTTAAATTTATTCGTGGTAATTGTTTGACACTTAATACATTAGCAAGATTATGAAAAACGAAAAATTCTACATTTGACATTGAATTTCCAATACACAGTGTTCCTAATTAAGTTCGCACCGTATTAAAACTTTTTTATTATTAATTTTACGATTAAAAAAATCAGCTTTATAAAAAGTTTTGCCTAATCGAAAACAATGCAATCATCAGATATTATTTTTTAATAGTGGTATAGGAGGTATTTTAAAAATATAAGTTTTGCTCAAAAGCTAACTTTCGTATTTTTTGCAATAACGGTAAAAATTTAATTTTTATCATTAATGCATACGTATTTCGAAATGCAGTATGTAAAGGAAGCTTAAAAACTGTCAAAACAGGGAAAAAATCACAAAAACAGTCGTTATTGCAGAAAAAAATATAAGAAAGTTCTTAGACAAGTTTGTGTATTTAACGGTGGTTTTTGATCCTCAATAACTTAAAAAAACTTCGCGTTTTTTGTGTTTTGATATTTTAGTTAGTATTCAATCATCAAAACAACAATTCATTTACAATGGATTAGAGAGATGAAAATCTGGTTTTTGTACACAAGACTTTTATATTTTAATTAATTTCCCTTAAATTTATCGAGTGAAGACTGTCCATAAACTTTTTAAAGACAAGCAGATAAAGGTATGGTTGATACAGGGTCAGGGCCGTATTATTCATTAGGCTGACTAGGCCACAGCCTAGAGCGCCATGAAAAAATAGGCGCCAGACAGAGGAGTAATAGGCGCTAGACTAGACAAAAATAGGGGAGTTTTTAAAAAAGTTTAGGTTAAGTGGAGATTTTTGGTGACTAATTTCTCTGTGAATAAGGTGCTTTGGAATGAAATAGGCAAATAGGCGTGAAAAGGGGGAATAACTTTTTTTTTTGGTCATCATCAAATTTTATTTTGGGTGGTGAAGTAAGGCGCCTGGCGCTCAAAATAGGCGATACGAAGAAAATGACCTTTTTTTTCTGCTCTTAAAAAAATTTTAGGTGGAAAGTAGGCGCTCCGGGAATTCTAGCCTAGGGCGCCTCAAATACATAATACGGCCCTGTACAGGGTCATTCAAATTGGGTATCCATCGTTTGGTAACTTTGTTATTACTTAAAATATACGACTAATGATTGGAAAAAACAATCGACAATCGGGTTTTAAAGTTATACAGCACAATAACCTTTTTTAGATAAAATAACCTGTTTATTTTATTACCATTAAAAAGATTTTTCCTTTATAAAAAAAAGCCCATATGTAATATATCCAATTTTTCATAGTTTCAGAAATATAGCCACCCTAAGGAGTTTAACCAAAAACCAGATTTTTGTTTATATAAAACCATTAAATGAATATTTTAAAGAGCTTAAGAAAAATATCGTATTTAATATTGTGACGTATACAATTTTGGAATTACATATAGGGTCTACTTTACGTCACTGGGCAATGTACCAAATGGAACTATCTTCTTGGGACCATGAGACCGGTGGACCATCAAAACTAACTTTGCATTTTTTAAAACCCAACTTAACTTATTTGACTAAATAAATTTAGTATGGGCATATCCCTAGGGATAGCCCGTACGGGGCTTAACTCAAACTTTAACTTTATGCTTGACTTTACTAACTACTTCTTCTCTGATAAACAATCCCCTTTTAATTTCTTTCTCTCTTCTTTAAATATCAAATTTTCCAGTGTTTGTTTTGCATTTCTACGCTACCCAGTTTGTTTAATGTTTTTATTTTATTATTATAAGAGTAACCTAGAAAATTTGACACCTCACGTATATTTTTATGTACCAAATTTCCCAATGTTAAGAAACCCAATTAAAATTTAAATTTCCCAAAAATGTATATTTTTAAAATTCCCAAAATTTATACTTTTTTTATACTAGGTGTTCACAATATGTATTTCTCTTATAGTTTTGAAAATATTGCCATTCAAGTCAAAAAATGGCAAATTTCCATAATATCTTTAGCTCTTAAAGCTATAAGCAGTAAGTTTAGTGTCAGAAATAAAATGGGAAAAAATAATCTACTATTTTTTAGATTTGGATGGGTATATACCAAAACTATAAAAGATAGACCTATCAAATGTGATATTTTGTTAAAGCTTTTTAAAATATCTCTTTAATGGTAATGCAATATACAGTATGTCTAATTCTTAAAAATGCCAGTTTACTATCAGATACCTGAAACTAAGAAAAATTGAATATATTAAATGTGGAGTTTTTTTAAGGATTTTGAAAGATCTTTCTTATATTGATAATATTTGCAAGGTGTTCCATAAAAAATAGATTATTTTGCTGTATAACTCAAAAACCTGATTGTCAATTGTTTTTCTAATTTTCCCTTCTCTCTTTAGCGTAAAAAATACAATTTGGTTATTTAAACTATTTTGTATTTTAAATAATAACGAAGTTACCAATAACAAACACTTAATTTGGATGAATCTGTATAATATTTTATTTAACCGTTCAAAAATATACAATGTCCGGAAAGTCAACGATAATACTAAAAGGGCCGATAAAACAAGCCATAAGCATCTAAAAACATAAAATTATCTTGATTAAAAAGTCATTGGTTTCCAAGATATTGCCAGTTAAAATTCATCAAAATCGCCCTTTTAAATCAGTTTTTTGACTGCCACACCCACAATAGTCATATTTTAATGTTTTTTAATTGCAGTACCAAATATTTATTTTATTAATTTAAGATCAACAATAAACTAAAAGTTCTGTCTAAAAATCTAGAGCGTCCACGGATGTACCTACCAATGGCTGTAGCTTTTTTATTTCTGATTTTTGGTAAAAAAATGATCTATTTTTGATAAAAGCCTTTATTAGAATGGCTTTATTGCAGAGTTATTTGATATTTTAAAATTTTTATAAAGGTGCCAATATCTCAACTCTATTAATTGTTCACTCTTTATTTTGTGTTTATGAGTTTTCCCACCAGCCATTTTCATATTATCGTTGATATTTCAGACACCCTGCATATAGCTATTTTATAGTTATTAGAAAATCAAATATTATTATTTTAATCGTACATGGTGTAGTGGTCAGAGAAACACTTTTGTCGAAGTCACTTCTTCTATGGCTAATAAGCACATTATTAGAAAAAAAACACAAGGTTTAGAAACAAACAATAATAAATTATTCTTAAGTCATCAATCTTAAGCAGATGTATATCAAAGATTTTAGGTTTTAAAGAAAAAAAAATCTTAGAAATCGCTAAGAAGGCATCATGCCCATTGTACCAAATTTCTCGTGTCATTCTCAAAGACATAAACTAAATAAAATTAGTTTTTAAGATATCCTCTCTGCGTGAAGTACCTTCCATACAAAAAGCTTCACAAATTGCAGAATGACATTGAAAACGTTTAAAAGGTGTTTTTAAAGCTATCAATAGGTTCTTATTGAGTCTATTGTTATCGTTGTATAGGTCAAGAGAAAAGGTGTCGGACTACGGCTATAATTTGTATCAGAGCTAGAATAGGCTTTAATGGCATTTTGTACTGAAATGTCGTAAAGAATTTTAAAGAATGTATAGTGACTTTTGGTTTTGGGTCATTTGGCTCAGTTTTGATATTATTGATGGTTATTTCGACTTTTCGATATGGGAATGGAGCGGCGATTTTCTAAAGGCCTAATTTGGCAATAAGGAATTTAGTATGATTTCTAAAATCAACTATATACAGCTGATTTTTGAAGATGCTTCACCTGGTTGGACCTTGGGACCTACTTAAAGTCACCTTTTTTTCTTAACCCAGATGCAAAACTTAGGAAGGTGATTTCTTATGGCTTTTTAGAAAAAGAAATTCTACAAACAAATGTACAGACTTGCATTATTTCTAAGGTTCAGGGTCTAAAAAACAGTTGGAATTTTTTAAATATCTTAAAAACGCTTTATCCAATTTAGAAGAAATTTGGTACACATATTTAATATTATTAAGGCACTTGTTAACTTACCTAGACTAGGGTTATTAGATCCAGTGGTGTCACAGGGCATCAGAGCCAATATTTGAGAAAAAAGTACGTTACCTTATTTTTCTTTAACTTAAAGTGTAAATAACTTTTATAAAAAATGTTTTTGGTAAAAATGTGATAGAACCTTTCTAGTAGAGCATTTTACCTAAGTATCTATGTTGTTCCTTTTTATTAACACGCTTTTATTAACTTGGGTTGTAACTATCTATCTATCTATCTATCTATGTAACGGAATCTTTGAGCCTAATTTTAACCAACTTCCAGCTATTCGATTTCTTTGAAACTTTGCACACGTATCAAGGACCGATGAAGATGCAATAATTTAAAAACAGTATCCCGTTAAGTTCCAGCATTTTCCAGGAAAACCGGAAAAGTGAAAAATCGTACGTTCTGGCGGATGCGCCAGATTAGACAATTGAATAATCGAACTTGACAACATTTGCCGACGGGTTGGGGACAGGGGCTCAATTTTGCTAAATTGAACTCATTCGTTCGCTGAACGTATTCGTTCCGGGAGCGTATAACCTTCATCTGTTTTTTTTAACGAACGAATAACCTTCACTTGTTTTTTAAAACAGGCGGTCATCAAAATAATAATGCCCAACATGACTTATACATAAATTACCAAGCTTCTGTAATTTGTAAAAAATGATAAAAACACTTACTTGATGCCTCATATTTAGACAAAGAAAACTATCACGTAATAAACCAAAGCATTTTCAATACGTTGTTTACTGTGGAAAACATCATTTTCAACAAATTTAATATTTTTCATAAAACGGTAATAAACTTTTCTAACCTCTAACTTTGGTGTATTGTGGGTTAGCTACCTACTGACTGATAGCCTAGTTTACACCGCAAAGCTACCCACTGACTGATAGCCTAGTTTACACCGCAAAGATCTTTGGATTCTTTTAAATGAGTTTTAACTTTAGTAATAAAATCAAAATTGGGTATCAAACTTTACTATTTATGAGTTTGCATAAGATGAAAAGTACGCTTGACTTTGACAAATCTGTCATATTTTAAATTTTAATGCGGTGTTGTGCGCCAATTTGGGAAGGTGGCTATGCACGAAAGAAAACTTTTTAACACGCTTTTATTAACTTGGGTTGTAACTATCTATCTATCCATCTGGCTATCTATGTAACGGAATCTTTGAGCCTAATTTTAACCAACTTCCAGCTATTCGATTTCTTTGAAACTTTGCACACTTATTAATGACCCATGACAATGCAATAATCTGCAAACAGTATCCCGTTATCTTGTTTTTGATCGCCAGGAAAAAAAATTCCATTATATTATAAAAACAACACCTGGGTTGCCATCTGTTGGCAACATTCCAAACTTTGCTACTCAATTGCGAAGAAATTTTTAGTGGGTTGCCATCTGTTGGCAACATTTCAAACTTTGCTACTCTTTGCCATCTGTTGGCAACATTCCAAACTTTGCTACTCAATTGCGAAGAAATTTTTTAGTGGGTTGCCATCTGTTGGCAACATTTCAAACTTTGCTACTCTTGTTCACTAAAAATGTTTTCGCCATTTTGTCAAGAGTAGCAAAGTTAATTGATATAACGAACTAAAAATGAAAAATAATTAATAGTTTAAAAAACTAAAAAACACGCTTTTATATGCAACCGAACTAAAAATTAGAAAATAATTTTTCATTAAAAAAATATTGTCATTTCATAGTAAAAAGCGTGGGGTGCTTAATATATTAAATGTTATAATTATTATATTTGCCAATATCTATGATGGAAAAGTTATGAAAAAATAGTAAAATGCACCCCACGCTTTTTACTATGAAATGACAATATTTTTTTAATGAAAAATTATTTTCTAATTTTTAGTTCGGTTGCATATAAAAGCGTGTTTTTTAGTTTTTTAAACTATTAATTATACAGATTGTTGACGAATGGAGTTCACAAGAGGTCAAATGAACCAAAAATGTTATTTTCCGAAAAAAGTCATTCATCATAAAAAAAAATTCCCAGTAATAACTAGGATTCACTACGAAAAAATGTTTATTTTGTATACAGAGTTCGCAAAAACTTAAATAACATTATTTTTCTCCAACAGTAAACTACCTTAATTTTAAATTTTTATGCAAAATATCACCTGTTTTTCTCAAATTCTAGAAAAAACACAATTTTTTAGCTGTAAACCAATATAATAGACGTTTTCGCCAAATTATGGAGTTAAAAAGAATTTTGTACTATTGTTTTTATCGATTACAAACATTATTCTAAATAAATATTTCTAATAACCTTTTGCTTAAAAAGAAAAATCTTTTTTTATGTGCTTGCGAGCCTTGTATACAAAATCAACATTTTCTCTTCGTTAATTCTATTTTTTTATAAGCAAAAATATTTTATATATTTATGAAAAATTAGTCTTTCTCAAAAAATATTTTTTTACCCATTAGTTCTCTTATAAACGTCATCCGTGATGAGTCTGTATATTTATTTTTTTGTTAGTTAAAAATAAAGAAGGCAAATATATATATATATATATATATATATATAAATATATATATATATATATATATATATATATATATATATCTATATATATATATATATATATATATATATATATATATATATATATATATATATATATATATATATATATATATATATCTACTCCCTTTAAAGACAGTCAAAGAAAACATCCTGCTTTTTATGCTATCCACCACGACTCTCTCCCCAGACCGGTTTCGCCTGCCTTACAGGAACTCATCAGTGAGGCTGTATGGAGTCGTGGTGAATAGCATAGAAAACAAGCGTCTACTTATTACACAAGTTTCATTGTCTAGCGGTAGGATATTAAATCCTGCCGTGTTTGTTTTTCACTGTCTTTAAAGGGAGTAGAATATTTTATATAATACACCAAGACAGTAGGGAATATCATTTTGGTGTCCGATATTATGCCCCCGCCATACACAACGGCGTAAAAGTATTTACGACGTCGTATATCCGGACTGAATATATATATATTTATATATATATATATATATATATATATATGTATATATATATATATATATATATATATATATATATATATATATATATATATATATATATATATATATATATATATATATATATATATATTCTTACGCGAGCCGTTTTCAAATTTTCGAATAATCAAGTTTTAAACATATATATAAAACAAAATTTGAAAAGGGCTCACGTAGGAAAAGTTTTCAATGGGATGTTTTTGTAGGCAATTTAATTTCCTAAAGATATGTGTGCAGAATCGATAGTTAGGCAGCTTTAACGCAAAAATGAAACGGCTTAAACCTTCACAATATTTTCTTTTTGTCACCTTAAATAAAATTATTGATATTAAAAAAAATAGTCAATTTTTTTGGCCCAATCTAAACTTTTAATTTACCTCTTGTGTGTTAAACACACACTAAGGTAGAGATTAAACAAAGCATGCCTGCATGTCAAAATGGCGTGACGCATTGTGTTCGATTTACTTTTACTTTAGATCGTCTTCTTTCCACGGATTGGAAAGTATTCCGCCTAAAAGTTTTAAATTACGCCGTAAAACATGGTAATGTTTTAACTTTAGGGTACAGAATAAAGGTAAATTTTCCCAGAATAAAAACAAATAACTATCATTTTATTTAGTGAGTAACCGAAATTAAGAAATATGCACGCAACCTACACTGTGGGCATCTTGCCAAAGGAGGATTTCACAAATCCCTTTTTCTTTATTTACGTCACCTACAATTTATTTTAGGGTTTTATTCATATGACATTTTTTGAACATATTAATTGGCCGGATTAGGAATAAATGTGTTAATGGTTTTATGTAAAGTCGTTTTTAAATTTAAAGAATAGTTATTTTGCATTTGAAAAACCCAAAAATAACCTAGTGCCCCAAAGGATAAATTTAAACATAGTACAGTGATCTATTATCGAAATTAGAAACAACTTAAATGCATATGTTAACCAGATAAAAGACTGTTTAATATTGTGACCGCCCAGTATAAAATAGCACAATTTTATTTGGTTAGTTAAGATTAGGAACAAAAGTAAAAAAAAAGAAAAAACACATGATAATTTTAAGATTCAAATCAGTAAAAAAATTCTAGATAAAAACATTCACTCTCAAAAAATTCACAGTATTAAGTGTGGTTAAACATCAAAACAGACAACTACACATTAATTATTTAAACACGAGATAATTTTGGAAAACAATAAGTAGAAAACTGAGTCCAAAAGCTGGATGATCATATTGTTGACTGCCACATAGTAAGAACTGGGGCGCCTTGTTTACTATTAGTAGGTAAAGTTGTATTTTCTCTGGTTTTGAATTTAATTTATTTAAAGTGATTTGGCTAGGGTGTTCAAGATCCTATGAGAGTCCAGAAAAATACATTACCAATAAAAAGAAAGTATTTTAACAAAGGTGTCGCCATAGTGGGCCCAAAACCTTATGGTCAAAGTAATTATTAATTAAGAAAAAAACGCTTAATAATCCATGATTTAATTTTTTTTTAATTTTACAAGGGGTGGTATACTGTCATGTCACTTTTGACGTGTAAATAAAATACAAGTGCTTCCAGCTGATTGTTATAAGATTTACTATTATTATTATTATTATTATTAGTATTATTATTTTGATAATTTACATGTACTTATTATGAAGGTTTATTACTTTTAATTTATTTATTGTTTATTAAAAAATTAATTCATTTATTTTATAGTTCCCGGACAAACAAAATTTTGTTCAAATTAAATTCTTAATAACTTTTTGGTTTTTATGCAGATTTCATTTATAGTTTGGTGCAATTGTAGCTTCTTTTATTAGGATTAGTATTTAACATGAGAAATTTAAAACGTTTTATAGAATTAGGTGTTATTAAGAGGAAAGTCAAAAGTTATATTTTGCCCAAATTTTCGAACACCTTGTGGAATAATT
This sequence comes from Listronotus bonariensis, assembly GCA_014170235.1. Lineage (NCBI taxonomy): Eukaryota > Metazoa > Arthropoda > Insecta > Coleoptera > Curculionidae > Listronotus > Listronotus bonariensis. The sequence continues at coordinate 63,348 of JACEGR010002870.1, forward strand.
TAACGTCACAATTTTTTACCAGTGTATTGGATTTTATTATTTTCTTAACATTCTCTTGTTTGTGGTATTTATAGGTATCCTCATTCTAAAAAAAACCCAATTAAAAATGCTAGTTAATTATGATGGTCATATTATACGCTATATTGTGAACACAAAGGTCTTTAAAAGATTATTTTACTGGTTATTAATGTAAAAGGTGTGTTTTTTTTTTAATTTCACTTTTTGTACATCTTAAGAGATAACAAACATCTGATTACTGATTTGAAAACTACGAAACCAACTCAAGAATTCAATATTTTTATTTATTTTATTTTTTATCATCGGAAATAAAAATGTTAAGGGAGATACTATAAAATTATAATTTAAGATACCATACACAAATTTTCTTGTCTTATTTAAAAATTTGTATATGTTTTTAGAATTAAAGGAGAAAATGTTTAAAAAAGATAGGGCTTTAAAATCCAATACACTCGTAAAAAATTGTGAACGTAAATTATTCCACAGGGTGTTCAAAAATTCGGACAAAATACAACATTTGGCTCTCCCCTGTATACCCCCAAAATCAAAAAAGTAATCTTGATAAAAGGAGCTACAAGTGGACTAAAAGATAATTAAAATCTGTCAAAAAACCTTCAAGTTATTTAAGATTGAATTTGATCATAATTTTTGTTGTCCGGTTTTTTTTGGTTCAGGAGTGTATATCTAAAATATTTTTTTTAAGACATTCTGAAGCAACCGAAAAGCTTAGGGATTTTTGGATTTTTTTGTCTCATGGTCTCTAATGAAACAAATTGCACACAAGTGGGTGTTTACCCCTCTTTGTCACTCAATATAATTCGTTAGCATCGTTTAATAACTTTACCGTACTTTTTATTATAATTTAAATAAAAGACAATTTAATCATAAATAATTTTATTTCAGTAAGTTACGAGTTTGAAGCTTTAAATTCTATATACAACATAGTGCTTTGGATCTGACGAAAATATAATATATTTTTAAATTATTTTTACACTATATTTACAGTTAACATTTACATTAATAATTATAGAAATCCTATGAAAAATTTAGACCTAAATAACAAATAATTACCAAATCGTCCTAAGAGATTTAAACCAAAACATAAAATAGTAATAAATGTTAAGAAAAATTATTCACACACACAGTGAATTTATGCCCTATTTGAAGAAATTTTTTTTAAATCATAGTTCTAAAGTTAGGAACGTACTTATTGTTTTTTTAATTAAATTAAGAAATAATAAAAAAATTTCTGCCAACCACTTTAAACCCAAATTGAATGTAACACCAAGACAGTAATTATTTGCACAAAGGTAATCAGATATAGCTGTTTGTCTAAAAATTAATTGTATTTATCCTTGTGCCCTAAAAATGTCTGGATTTTACCACTTTGTGAAAAAAATTTAAAAAAATTTATACAGTGAATCCAAAATTGGTAGAGAATGTATTGGGATATTGGAAACTAAAAGAGATAGGAAGATGGTTAGATGAAGAAAGTTGTGGGCGTTTCAATGGCTAATCTAATGTCGCTTTGATGACGACCGTATCTTGTTTGGTTTTTGAGTTATTTTGAAAAATATAAAAATCTGCATTTTGAAAAAGTACTATGGTTTTTTATTTCAAATAATTTTTGGAATTTGTTAAAACATTATTGGGGCAACTTTTTAAGAGCAATACATTTCTGTATTCAGAATTTAATTTCGACGTTTCGGTTTTAAGTTACCATCATCAACTTTCGTTTTTCTTATTGCGGTCATTTTGTTTTTTTGCACATTTTCTAAGAGCGTTTTTGTTCCTTTAAAATAATGTATAAAACTTTATACGTATTTTTGATTTTTATATCCAAAATCGTCAAAACAATTGCCATTTAATTTCCAATTAGGGCCTATGTTGGAAAAGGTAATACTAGTTTATTTCTAACTTTTATAAACTTATGTACCCAAACTAAGATGGATATTTACCTTGTGTGCATCGGCACATTAAAATATGTGTTAATTATATCAAGCTGTAACTTTCTATAAAAAATGTGTGTATATTCTCGAAAACATTTTTTTAAATTTATTACCCATAGCATAATATACAAAAACCAAATTTATTTTTATTTTTTAAATTGGCACAAACACATTTAAAAAACAACATTTTACTTACATAATAGTCTATACAAAAAAATTTTCTCTACACTTATTACCAATTTACTATTTTAAATTATAGCATGTTTTTGTTATTTTTTCATTATTAATTACCATGGTAATAGAAAAAAACAATATTTTAAAAAAGTTTAACTTTTTGATGGCAGCTCATGTTTTATAAAAATCAGGTTATCTTACAATCTGCAAAATATTTTTAAATGTTGGTCCGTATTACAATTCATATTTTTTAAAACTAATATTTTCTTTGGGTTTGTTTAAACTTTCATATGCAATTAAATGTTTACCTATTAAGAATAAGTGAAGAAAATATTGTTTTTTTAGAGACTAGTATGTAAGTATAATTTAGTTCTATAATTGTGTTCGTGACAAAAATAAGGGTTTTTTATTTTATGGATAACAAAATAAAAAAAAAATGTTTTTAGAACATAAACCCATTTCTGGGAGAAAGGTAACAGCTTGATATAATTAACACATATTTTAATGTGCCGATGCACATAAGGTAAGTATATATTTTTGTTTGGGCACATAAGTTTATAAAAGTTAGAAATAAACTTGTATTACCTTTTCCAACATAGGCCCTAATTGGAAATTGAATGACAATTGTTTCTAGAGCTAATGGTTTCCGCAGTTATGACCAACTCGGACAAAAAATTAATTTTGACGATTTTTTACATAAAAATCAATAATACCTATAAAATGTTATAGATTATTTAAACGGGAAAAAATGTCTTTTAAATTGTGCAAAAAAAAACAAAATGGCCGCCTTAACAAAAACGAAAGTTGATGATGATGGTATCTTAAAACCAAAAAGTCAAAATTAAATGCTGAATAAAGAAATACATTGCTCTTAAAAAGTTACTTATCAATGTTTTTACAGATTCCAAAAATTATTTAAATTAAAAAGGAACAGCACTTTTTCTAAAATTCACATTTTTCAGTTTTTTGAAAACAGCTTAAAAACCAAATACGATACAGCCGTCATCAAAACGGCATTAGATGAACCATTGAATAGCCCACAACTTTTCCTATTTAACCATTTCTCTAACTCTTATAGTTTCCAATATCGCTACCAATTTTGGACACACTGTATAAATTAAATATGATATAGATTCATTTAATAAAAATCATTATAGCCTTTTTTAGGGGGTTTCTTTTGACGAGTCTACCACGAAAATTCATACCGCCATATATGAAAGCGGCGCTTTAACCCAGCCGGTCAATGTCAAATGTTTCGGGTGTCGGAATGGGCGAAATGCGTCACTTTTTTGTCGGACAAGTTTACCACAATGTTTTACATGCAATCTTTAAACATTGTGCCAAAACTCGTAACCCGCGCCCAGACGTTACCCAAAATATGTGTTTGAGCCTTATGGTTTTACAAATGTAACCCTTACCATTTTTGGCACAATATTTAAAAATTGCATATAAAACATTTAAGTTTTTCTGACAAAAAAGTGACGTGTTCACCCAGTCCCCAACCTGAAACATTTGACATCCGCAAGCTTGGTTAAAGCGCCGCTTCCATATATGAGGGGTCTAGTTTCAAAGTGTACCTTCTCCAAAATTATATTTTTATGATATATCTAATGAAAAATAAACAAAGAATCTATACATTGAATTTTATTTATTCTTTCTTAAGTCTGAACAGCCTATCATGGTTTTCGTGGCCTACAAAGTGATTTATTTAGATTCAGCGCAGAAAAATCCAACTTTTGGGACAATTATTTTACTGTTTTATTAAAAATTCTAAACGAAGGTTGTACACTTTGAAACCAGGCCCCTTGTATGGCGGTGTAAATATTCGTAGTAGACTCGACATGAGGAACCCTCCTAAAATCCTAAAAAGTGTTTTTATAAAGTCCTTTTCATTACTAGCCCTGAGACTAATAAGAATATTAATTTTTTGTTTAATTTCATATAAAGAAAATAGGCTACATTTTTACATGTAGCGGTAAAAAGTAAATAAACCGTATGTATATGTTTTTAGTTATTAGCATTAAAGGAAAATATTTTTATATCGAAAAAATAAATAACCTCATGGCACAAAAATCAACATTTAATAATCTCGTTGCTCCATTTTGTAACACATTTCTTATATATCTCAACATATTTTGCTAAATCACAACCCTTTTCACTTAAAAAGTCTTTAACACGTTTTAAAATATTTACAAACATAAAATAATAAAAAAATATATACAAATACATACAAAACAATTATAGTTTTTTTTTATACATATAGTATCTATAAACGGTATTTAAAAATATAAGAAAATTAATAATTAAAATAATAAAAAAACATGAAAAATTACAAAAAATCCTTGATTTTAGGTAACCAATAGGTAAATGTTTAAAAATGCTTGATACGGAAATTTAGTTGAACGAGGCGTCAGCCCACTGCAACAAACCCACGAGTGCAAGAAGGTCATTTTTACACAAGTAATGTACAGACAGGGTGGCGTCTTTTCGTTGACCTTGCAGGGTATAGCAAAAACTAAAAGACATAGAATAAATCTGATTGCGGAATCTCGATTTCAATTTTTACAAACAAATTTAATGGTGAAAGTAAATTATGGCTAACTTGATTCGTTTTGGAAAAACAGAGTGTTTTTCAAATTTTGTCAATTTGGACAGGCACTTGTAACTCACTTGATATTAGAATGTAAAAATGTAAATAAAACAGTTTTAGGTATTTTTACGTAAAATTCAGTGGCGTACCTATATTTTTTTTATTTACTTTTATTTTAAAGTTATAACACAAAGTTGGGTTTTTAAATGGAACACCCTGTATATTATATCATCAATAGAAAGGTCTCCTTAAAAGCTATAAGAAATACCACATTTAAAATATCTATTTTTAATACTTTTGGAAACATGGTCATCATCAGGTTTATTTTTAACGAAACACCCTGCATAGTATATTACTGTTGCAAAGATTTTTTAAAGAGGTTTTAAAAAATACCACATTTGATATATTTATCTTTTATAGTTTTGGAAATATGACCATATAAATCCAAAAATAGTAAATATGCGCATTAAGATTTGGACGCTCATATTTCCGAAACTGTTGAAAAAATCATTTTAAATGTGGTAAATTTTTAAAGGTCTTTAAAATGTCTTTTTAATGGTGATAAAATAAGCACGGTGTTTTATTTTAAAAATGCCATTTTATTTATCGGATTTCGGACGATAGCTATATTGCCGAAACAATTTAAAAATAAATAAATTAAGTGCAATATTTGTTACGGCTTTTAAGGATACCTTTCCATTGGCGATAAAATATACAGGGTGTTCCATTAAAAAACCCAACTTTATATTATAACTTTAAAATAAAAGTCAATGGAAAAAATGTAGGTACTGAATTCTACCTAAAAATCTTTTAAACTTTTCTATTTACATTTTTTCTATCTCAAATATTAAGCGAGTTACAAGTGCCTAGCCAATTTGACAAAATTCAAAAACACCCTGTATCGCCAAAACGTATCAAGTTGGCCATGTTCTTTTAGTTTTCGCTATACCCAACAAGGTCAACGAAAAGGTGCCACCCTGTACACTATTTTTCCTACGACCACAAATTATTCACCAGAAAGTAAATTTTAAGTTTGTTTGTCTTCGTAAAAAAATAAGAAAACAATTGAAAACTTTTGCAACACTAGGGTGATATGTGCTTTTCCTCACTGCGGCGTATTATACTGTTTGGCAATATTTTTATATCGATAATCACCTATCTAGTAGCTTTCCTTGTATAGGTTTTATCATTTTAGAATTTAAAAAGCCCTTACTTATAAAATATTGCATAGTTTTTCAATGTAATTCCAATTAATGGCATGATAATTCAAAAATTTATTTTAAATAACAATATGACACCGATGACAGCTGTTTTTTTTTCTGGCTGAGGTAAGGCATGTATACAATCTTTTAGGAATAACATCATAATAAATATCACACTAGTGTTGTAAAGTACTTTGCAATACTAGAGAATAAAATACATTTTCTATGCATAAAATCGGTTTGCTATTTCTGTTTGAATGTGGTAGAAAATGATAATACTAAAAAATCCACTTCCACTGTCTTTATTTTAACTCTTCACACAACGTTTTGATCAGTCTTACCTTTGTTCAGATAGAACTGTCCGAAACGTTGTGTGAATAGTTAAAATAAAGACAAAGAAAGTCCGAAATTATTTTAGTATTATTCAGTTTACTATTTACTATTTTCAGATGTGATTGTAGACAAAATATGTATTTTTTTCCTCTTTATTCTTATTCATTTTTTTAAATAAAATATAAATTTAAAAAAAAATAGTTGATATTTCAGACACCACTTCTTCTTAATTTTTTATTATTTTCCTGTATTTTAAAATACCTAAAATGTATTTTTTATCCAACAAAGTATTTTTTATCATATTTAAGCGCAAAAAGCGAAATTTGAAAAAGACATTGATAGTAGTAGATATATTTTTTTGTTTATTAATATAGCTAATTAGTTAAATTCGTTACAAATAGTCAGTCCTTTTATAAATATTAACAATTATTAACTATAATTAAATATTTAGAATTATTCACAAGATATCACAATCACAACAGCTACCTGTTTAACAATAATTATTATTATTTGTTCTTTGGTAGCTCAATTTCTTTAACCTTATTGTACTGTCAAAATTTAAATAAATATAAACAGAAAGCATGACAAAAACTAGTAACTATTAATTTATAGTTACTAAAGTATAGTTATAAAGGATGGTATAAAACATTTCTTACGTAATATTTTTCATAATGCAATTTTATCATGTAGAAATTATAAGACCAGCGCTATTTTTCTTGCAGCTGCAGGGCTATTTTTATGGATACTTTTAGAATATTTGAAGTGAACTTTTAGCTCTTATTTTTTTAACAGAATCTAATTTTGTTTATTTTTTTCCTGGAAATATATATTTAAACAAAATATTATTTGGCTTTCTCCAAAATAAAGATATTTAATAAAATAAATTTTACGAAACTTTCACTTTTTATATATTATAAAGAGCTATTATCTTGCAATGATATAATAAAAATTAGTACTTTAAAATAAATAATGAATAATTAAAAAAAAACTATTTGATGTTCAACAATAATTATTAATTTATTTCTTTAATATAAATTTTTATTATAATACTGCAAGAGCAGAATAGCTCTTCATATTACATAAAAAGTATAAGTTTTTTAAATATAATTTAAATATCTTTATTTTAGAAAAGCTTAATATTTTATTTGTTTAAAATATATTTATAAGTAACAAGTAAGAAATTATTTTATTAAGTAATGATTTGACTACATGTTTAGTTAGTTTAACCTCAAACTATAAAAATTATGAATACATTTTATGCGAAGAAATTTAAAACCAGAAAATATACGTAAGAAAATATTTTTATTGTAAAATCTCTAGTGCCTGGGCCAGTAAAGAAATGGACTTTATGATAAGAACCATTTAAAAACCTTTTAGGGGTTTCCTTTTGATAAGTCTACCACGAATATTTAAAACGCTATATGCTTATAATATACACATACGGGTTTCGTAAATGTAACCCTTACAATTTTTGGCACAATGTTTAAAAGTTGCCTGTAAAACACGGTTGTGAACATGTCCGACAAAAAAAGTGACGCGTTTGCCCAGTTTGACACCCGAGACATTTGACATTGACATCAGTTAAAGCGCGGCTTCCATATATGGCGGTATGAATATTAACAGTAGACGCGTCAAAAGGAACCCCCTAAAAAGGTCTTTAAAGGGTTCTGATCATAAAGTTTATTTTATTACTGGACCAGACACTACTCCTTTAGAGATAAATACACAATAAACCAAAAAAAAAAAAAAGTTGTTACCACCCTTGGAATTTTTAATACTGAATTAGGATTTAAAGTTTTTAGAAAGTAAGTTAAGTATTTCCATGTTACTGCCTGAAAAACTTAAAAATTTTAATTTTTATTACAAACCAAATTGAGGCATTCAAAACCGTAGCGGATCATCACACAAATCAAAAATGTGCTTTAATACGTTCGCTCAATTATATGAAATTAATTTATCAGGGCAAGTTTGGCCCAATAAATATTATAAGGAAGCAGTGGGTTACTTAGCCGACTTTGGCCCTGATAAATAGTTTTTATATACAGGGTGTCCGCTAATTAATAGTACACAGAAAAACCACAGATTCCTTATGCCAAAATATGAAGATTAAACCACAGATGGGTGTCAAAGTTAAAAAGAAATATTTTTAAATTATTTCGATAACTTTTGATACGTTTGGAATATTATAATAAAACTTGGTATCTAGGGATTTTTTTGTTATAAGCTATTCAGGTCTAATAATTATTTTTATGTGTAAACCAGAGGGGCTGGCTACACTATTTAAATTTTTCTAAAACGTCCTTACTTTTTTATACTACACTGTATGTACCATCTAAGTAAACGAGTAAACTCCCCAAAGGCTTCTACACAAAAAGGTATACTTTGTGAGAATGGCTCTAAGCAGTCGTTTTTAAGAGATTTAAATTTAATTGGTTTAGTGCAACGAAGAAATGCCTTTAGAAACAGCGTATTAGTCATAACTACAACTGCCCTTATGATATACGAATTATTGAATGTATTTTTTCATGTACTTTTTGGTGCACTAAAACACTTAAATGCAAATATCTTGTAAACGGTTGCTCGAAGCCATTTTTACAAAGCATACCTTTTTGTGTTGAAAGCATAGGAGAGTTTACTGGTTTACTTATATGGTATATACAGAGTAGCACAAAAAGTTGGGGCGTTTTAAAGAAATTTAAATAGCGTAGCTAGCTTCCCTAGCTTACGCATAAAAATTATTATTATATCTGAATATCTCATGTCAAAAACCCCTAGATACCAAGGTTTGCTCAAATATTCAAAACTTATCAAAAAAAAAATATTTTTTTACTTTGACACCCTGTATCTTCCTTGTTATCAACTTTTGAATATAAATATGTTTGGTTAAATCTTAATATTTTAACAAAAGGAATCTTTAATTTTTCTATGTACCAATAGTTCGTGCACACACTGTATAATTGAAAATAGTTATAAAAGCATTTTTTATGATTTGTGGGATGGTCCTTTCTGGGTTTTAAAGGCTCTATTAAAAACTATTGTAATTTAAAATAAATAGGCTTAAAACACTATTCTGATGTGTACTTTAAATAAATTTTGTCAGATCAAAGTTAGTATCAAGTCTAGTAAACCAACGTGGGCCTCCCTTCGTTTCTTTTAGGATTTGTATTACTTCTTTGGATTCTTCTATTATTGTACCTTGGCATACTGAAACAAAAAAAAGTATTAGATATTGTAAAAACACTGAAACTATTAATAGTTATACCAGGTGCAAGCGAAATTACTAGCAAATCTGTCATTTTTTTCCGAATTGTTTAGAATTTTGAATAGATGCTCTAAATAAAGTCCATGTATATTAAAAAAAATAGAAAGGAAATTTTAATAGATGTTCTTTATTTGGGTACACGCCAAGTCAGATTAAAAGAAAGAAAATAAATTCAAACATTTTTTAAAAATAAGTTACTAAAAGAAAACAAAACTAAAAATCCACGTTTCGGTAGCAAGTCTGCTACCGTTGTCAATAAAAAATTGAATTAAAAAAAATTAACAGTTAATCAATATTAGATTTAAAAATTCAAAATATATAGCTTTAGTTTGACTTGTGAAGATGAATACAATTTTACACCGTGATAAAAAAACATAAAATAAACCTAATAATAAGTAACTTTTATATTTTTATTCAATTTTATCTTGACAACAGTAGCAGACTACAGACAGCTACCAAAAGCTTTTTTAGTTACTTATTTAACAAAAATATTGAATTTTTTGGTTCTTTTTAATCTGACTTGGTGTGTACCCAAATAAATAACAACTATTAAATGAATCCGCCGAACCAATACAAAACATATAGGTATTTAATTTATGAAATTTTAGGCAAATTTATGTGTCACACGCTAAACATATCTTAATTTATTTTAGAAAAAATAGCTTTCAAAAATGACTTATTAACCGCCATCTCTATCGTTCTTAGAAAATATAAAGCTGGAAAAAGGCTAACGTTTTTCTCTCACTTAACTATTTATTTCCTAAATCATTTCGATCTGTTAAATTGAAATAACATATAAAATATATCAAAATGTTTTTGTTAATTCAACAAATAAAATGTTGTTTAACGACTTAGCCTTAACTTGAAGTTTGTGTTCTTAAATATATTACTTTAAATAATACAAAAGTATCGAAGTAATGTAATTTTTGTTTACTTTTATTAAAGTAACCATCGTCCTAAAAATTTATTGTATTCAATAAAATAAACTGCGTTCGTTTCATTTAACAACCAACAATATGTTGATTTAAAATCTCTTTGCGCTTGTTTACTTTAACCGCCAAAAGTGTTAAAGTTGTTTTAATCACAAATTTAATTATTTTAAGTAACAATTGGCTTTAATTAAATTAACTCATTGTATTGTTTAGTTCTTGTTTTAAAGAGCTGTGAAAGATAAATAAAATAATAGAAGTTGACATTTTTGATGAGTAATTCAATCCTTAAAAGTAATTTCTTGTGTTAGACGCCAGAATTGTTTAAATAAAATGATTTTACCATTTTCTTTTTTCAGTGTACTGTTTAATTTTTACTAAAGAACCTTGCAAACAGGTACCAAGAAATAACCTTTACAAAAAACTGTTACGTTATTTACGGTAACTAATATTTAAAAAAGTGTGTTACACGTTGCTCACGTAATTTTATGAAAAAACTTCGGTGTTAATTCAAAAATGATCAACTTAAATTGGCTTGATAGGTATCGGGCGCCTTTATAAACACCTGGTTTAAATAAAAAAGGTATAGACAGATGGTCGACGATCTGTCTTGTGGCAAAAACCAGGTAGATTGGCAGAAATAATAGTTAGTTAATCAGAAAAATGGTCTGTTCTATAAAAGTGGCCCGTTAATTAAAAAAGTATTAGTTTGGCATGATACAGTTAATTTTCTGACATCCCAAAAATAAATAGTGGATATCGTGCAGAGAATAGTTAAAACATTTGAATTTTAATTTAAATTTTATATTCAGATGCCCAAAAATTATGGTTCCGACACATCTAATCTTAATAGAAAATGGGATTTTTAGTTTTTCAGCTGCTTAAGATTAGTGTTTATTGCCCTCTGTCATTTTATTTTATAAGAAGCATTTGATGGATATTTTGGTGTTTTATAAAATCAGACCCATTTTGTTATTAGAAAACAAAGGATGTGGTCATGTTGGTTCGGTATCTTTAGCCAAATATTTATACAATACTTAAATTAGAAAATAATGTGCAAGCAAAATAATTCATATTTCATTCATATTTTACCAAAATATAACATATTTTTATAGTTTTCACCGTGAGGATAAAACTAAATCCTTGAAATTATTTTTTTAGTACACAAGTATTTACACCAAGGAAATTTGTAAAATAAAAAGAAGGTTATTATAAGTTCGACACCTATGTTTTTATGTATGTACGTACACTAGGGTGGCACATCTTAGGCACGCCTTAAAAAGGTTCTTTTTGATAAAAAAACATCCCAACTAAATTTTATTTTGATCGGATAACGGGAAGCAACGTTAATAGAGAGATATGAGTATTTTGGTTACCGCCTACGTTCGTTATTTACGTAAGTTGCTATTTAAATACCGCATACGGTATTAAGTGTTTGTTTTTAGAGATACGAAAGACGTCGTATTGCGAACGGTAAATTACACCTATCTGCGAATTTACAAAACCAAAAACAAATGATCCTTTAATGTGCGATTACTAAAGTTTTTCCCGTTATTTTAAACACATTATACTGTACATTTTTTCACTTTTTAAGACGAATTTTGACTAAGACATTTTTCTGAGTAAAGCCAGGTTATTGTCGGCCAAGAATGTTAACCTTTTCTTTTCTTTTCCACATGCGATATTTATCCCAAAATTAAAAAATCAAGATTCGTAGTTTAACTTTACTCTGTCGCTCTATTACAAAAATTTTGTAGAAATCGTCAAAATAAATAATATAAATTTAAAAAAGAAAACTATTGTGCGCATGACAATTCTATTCACTATTCTTAATAGTACACGGCGTTATCAGCCCCCAAATTACTCCATGCGGTAAGGTTACAACCACCAGCGACGGTAAAAATTGAATCTCGCATAATTTAACTGTCATAATAGCGCTTACGTTAATACCGCATGACGTTACAGCACCACCCATATCTCTCTAATCTATATTTAGAGTCATTTAAGAATATATCAGGTTTACTTAAGTATGTATAAAAGTTTACTCAAAACTATAACCAAGACCTAGAATATTGTTTCTTTTTATCACATCCAGAAAATGTGGTTTTTAATGCTTAACGACTGGAAGTAAAAATTGCTCTTGTTCCTAGTTCTTAGCTAATAAGTTATTATCATTAATTAGCTTGATAGCAGCTATACTATTTTAAGATTGTTGACAATTTTTCAATAGTTGCTGTAACTTTCGTTATTATTCCTAATTGGTGGACCGCTTTCGAAAGTTTCTATAAATTTTAATTTTTGAAAAGAGAAATTGAACTCTACTATTATTCGTTTGATGCCGTCTTCATCTGACGCTAGTTTATTTACAGCCCGTGCCATTCTCTTTTTAAAATTAAAATACTTTTATCTAAGAATGCTAAGGAAACATTTTTAGCATTAAGATTCAACAAATTGTTTTTCATTTTACCCTACGCAGCTTAGAATATACTGTTGTCTATGTTTTAATACTATATTAATTTTTTCTAAAACTTAAGGTCGTGAAATGGGAATTTTTGCCAAAAATGCTGTAGCTCAAATTTTTGTATGAATAAATATGGAAAACAGACGTATGTTCATAATAGCTGATTTTCTTTTTGTGTTTGTTTAAATTGACCTTAAAAGAAAATTACTTTTAAGCAGTAAATAGCTTTTGACATTAAATGTGCATGACTAAATGCACCAGGACTATAAAATATCATATGTGATGGTTTTTATTCCAAAAACAATCTGGAAAGTAATAAAAAAATCTTTGTAATCAACTCATGGGTTATGTATTGCTAGAAATTATTATATTATTTCGGGGATGCAAAGATTGTTTAGTTACTAAACCGCTATTCAAATTAGTTTTTCTATTTTACGCCAATATTCTTTAAAATGTTTAAATGAAGCAACATCAGGATAGATAAAGCGGACATTTTTTACATTAAAAAAATTGCAAAACTATTCCTAAAATAGGGTGTCGATAAGGAAAATATAAAATATATGTTTCTAATTGTTGTGGAAGTATTGAAGCTGCACCATTTAAATACCCTAGATTATAGTCTGTTGTGTCATAACATAAACCAACAATCTTATTTTTTAAATGCCAATCAATACAGTTTCATTTACTGCCAAGGAATTGTCGAATAGTTTCTTACCGACTGAATACTGTAAAGGAGGCACTCCAAGCATTTTCTTCACTTATCCAGTAGTATTAGTACGAGTACAGCAAGTGTGATGGTTAAATTTTTATTCTTAAAAGTGAGCAAAAAAACAGTAAGACGTCCATCTACCACGCCTTAGCAAAGAAAAATAAAAAAATAATATAATAGTTTCTGCATCTACATCTATATGCCTAATATTTTGACTTGCTTGCGGCACGTGTTCCTCTGGTCCGATTAAGTTACATTTTTGCCGGTTCTAGTTTTTAATAAAAAAGACTAAACATTTTTACAGGATGGCCGGGTAATAATCAATTTTTTTCACCCCTATAGAGATTGGTCACCCTAATGTACACCAGTTACTCCGTCAATTAACCACCGATTTTAAAAATTATTATTATTTTTTAAAATTTTAAAGAGTACAAATCTGTGGTGGCCCTATAAGAAAACTAAGTCAAGTTCGCGAGAGAGAAAGGTACTAGAGTTATATTTTTTCTCTCTGACGTATGGTAAAGCTGCCTCTAGTAATTATATGCTGAAATAATAATCTATGCTGGTTGTTTGAACAATTAAGGAAGTAAATTTAGCGTCAAAATTTTCTAATTTATCATGGATTGTCATTTAGCTAAATCATCTTTTAAAATTTAATTTTATTGTGTAATTAAGTGGATGTTATTTTATGTGGGGTGTTTTCGTTTATACTCAATTTATACCTATATATATATATATATATATATATATATACATATATAGGTAATCCGACTTTAAAATAAATAAAGTAACTAAAAATTTAAAAATACTGGATAGAAAGAAATCAAAAACATGAAGTCGGGTAATAGCATTTGGTACTAAGGTATAAAAAGCATAGGATTTTTTAGTTGTTAATATTAGTACTATAGCGCAAATGTTTTTGGCATTTCATGTTTTTGATTTTTTCCATTTATTATTTTTAAATTTTTAGTTAGGTATTTAATTTTTATGTAGACGGTTTTTTTTATTTGGGATTAATTTTAGTAACTAAATGGCAGCTCCTTTAAGCCTCGGCCTGCTGATCGTACCGCATAACGCTGCGGTGAGCGTTTCAAAAAATGTTTAACTTAACCTAACACCCGCTTACCCTTTGCCGCTGATGCATGCGTCGACGGCACAACTGACCTCCACATATGTATTTATATGCATAAACATTATTATGGACCAACTAACCCTTAGAATTAAATATAAATTATTAGAAATAGGTACTTTTTAAGTTGGTTCCCCAGAATTGTGATCCATGTTATATACAGAGTCAGAAAAAAAAGATAAATGCTTAGTTGTTGCCGGAAATAAAGTGATCAATGCAAAATGTACCTTAACACGCATATTTTAGTATCCTACACTCATACTAGCCAAAAATGCAAAAAATTACGTGTTACAATGACTTAAAAATAGGAAAACAACGTTAAAAGTATACTTTTAGCGGTGGAATAAAATAGGAAAAAAAATACTCATGAGAAAGCTGTTGCAGGATACGATATCATGTAGAAAGTGTATAAGGTGTGTACATTTTTTGAAAAATATGATTTTATAACAAAACTATTTGTATTCATTACTACATTTGTTCTATTTATTGTATATTAAAAAAATAAACTAATTTATTTTCATAGACGGTTCATCCATCTTTTTCTGGCTTTTTATATACTACAAAAATTATTTTTTAAATTCAATTTAAGCCCTCAAAATCCCTTTTGTAAGCTTTAAGCCTTTTTAAAACAAACTATTTCTATGTGTAAATCCCAGCAAAACAAACATTTTACCCGAAAGTAAAGTAGTGATAAGCGCACGTACAAACGTACGCTCAAACTAAATATTTGTCCCACAAAAATGTAAAAAATACACTGTTTGCACAGAGATCAAGCGCTAAATCGACCATAATCTCCGACAAACAAAACACTAAACCAAAAAGAACTGGCACAAGAGCCGGTAAGACTGTAAAAACGCATACAGCTCGTGACACTAAGTTTGATAAATGACACCCCAGTTGATTATTGCGGTAAACATTTAAACTGGCGAAATCATCATAAACTGGGCTAAAATGGGCGAATTTTATGTCCAGTGTCGTGGAAAAGTTCAGGTTGTATTTTTACCAGTATTTTTTAAATTATCACTTTCCTAAAATTATATCAAGGTCTTTTTAATTCAAACACTAAAATTCAGTTCCGGATCAAGACTTTTTGCTAGTGAAGTAAAGAGTTAAAGTGCTCTTGTAGTGCCTGAGTCAGCAATGAAATAGACTTTATGATTAAAACCTATTTAATAGAGTTCCTTTAGATGAGCCTACCATGAATAATCATATCGCCACATATGAGAGCGGCGCTTTAAGCCAGCATGTCAATTTTAACGTATTTTGACGGTGTCAGACTGAGCGAACGCGTCACTTTTTTTCGGACTAGTAATTATGTGATTTCATGCAATACAAAGTACGACAGAAAGAATAACTTTTTAAATGTTAAATGTTTTATTTTGTTTATATCAAGAGTCACCTTTTTGCCAATGCAATTGCTATGATATACCTGGATACCCAATTTAAATTTAGTTATTCTTTTATTTTTTACCCTCCTAAACTCCTAAGCGCCTATTCACACTAAGCCAGTTTCGACGAACAGAGTGATAAATAATTATACGAAGCCTTTGTGTTTGCCGACTTTCCGCGTTCTCTACGTATGAAAGGTCTCATAAGACTCCATACACTTCAATAGCGTTGGTCCGTCGCCCGTATTTCCGTCTTGCGTTAATATGAAACGGCAGTAATTCGTTGTCAGCAATTAGTCCTATTTGGCCACTAGGTCACAAGTTTTTCTTAACTTCAAAGAACCGAAAAAGTCCGCAATTTTGACGGTTTGTTTCAGCAAATTAGTGATGACAGAAGGTTTGTGGAGTGGAGAACTGGCAGAGATCTGTACTCCGGTAACAAAAATACAACGAAAACCATTTAATATCTTTGGGTCGATACTATTTTTGAAAAGATATGGTATATAGGATTCGTATTCGCGTTTAATGTATTACCTTCATAATCAATTTTGATTAAAATTGATGAAAATATATAACTTTTATTTCGCGCAAGCTAAATCACTGATAGTCAATCCAGATCAGTGTTTTAAACTATTTGGTAAGTTCTGGTAAGTGTGTTATGCGCATAAAAATATCAAAAACTGGTTGACAATTTTGATTGGAAATTTTATTCCATAAACTATGGTGGTATACAGTGTTTCAAAAAAGTGCTCAAACACTCAAATGTCAGAGAATTTTAAACCAAACAGAAATTCGGAACTTTAAAGTAAAACCATACTCTTAATTGGGTGTTGTTATCGGCGATATTGCCAGATCTTAAGTTTCACAAATATCAATTAAGAGTTTTTAAATTTAAATGGGATAACTATTTTTTTTACTCATTATTGAATTTTCACTGTTTTTTTTTCTATAAAATGGTCTAAAAGTTCATTTCTTTGTAAACAATTAAGTAAAAATAATAGGTGTAAAGTCAGTGGCTTAGCTACTATGAGGCTAGGCGGAGCAGTGTCCCGGGGCTCCAAAACTCAAGGGGGTCCTTTCAAGTGAAGAATGAAGGTAAACTTTTATTTGCCCTCAAAATATTTTGGGGTGGTCAGGTATACAAAATGTTTGAATAAAGTTGAGGACTTTTTTTTTTGCTTTTTATATCTTTTTTTTGCTCCTCAAGTTTTCCAACTTTTTAGGGCCCTACTTTACTTTGTTTGCTCCAGGGTTCCTGCTGACGACTAAGCCACTGTGTAAAGTGCATAGATATTACATCTTACACCTTGCAAATTTTAAACTGGTGGCTTGACAGTTTTGACATTAATGGATTCCTAGATAAATTAAACAATAAAAGTCATAAACTAACTCGGTTCCAATATCCCCTCATTATAAGTGGTTATTTGTTTATTTGCATTTAAGTGGAGCATTAAATTATTTAAAACTCAAATTAAACTATGTATTACTTATACCAAAACGGACGAGGCATCAATTTGAAAGTTGCAAGGTGTAAAAGGTAATACTTAAGAACTTTTACTCCTAATATTTTTACAAAATTAAACATTTTTAGGATTAATACTTAAATCAAGAAAATGGGCTTCCATCAGTAGCCGTATTTATTTGGTGTCGATAGGTCCTGTAAGATAGAAACGGACCTTTAAGTCTGATGTCGAAAAATGCCATGAAATTTTAGTCACTACCTGCTTGGTGTCGAAATGTCTTCCATCCATTTCAAATATGTTATTCTTGTTGTGTTGGACAAGTATTGTGTGTTTTATTTTAACGAGGTAAAGATTTTTTTTTTTTTTTGACTACGTTGAGTTTTAAGTTGTTAGTTGGGGCTTTACTTTATTTTTGCCTCAAAGCTATTACTTACCTAGCAACGCCATTGACTTCCATACCATTGTATAAAAAAACAGCAAGAATTCAACAATACAGGGTTATTTTTAATTTGGTATTTTCTTCATAAAACTGTACAAAATTCAAGAAAATAAGAAAATTATGTCTGAAAATGCTTTCTTTCCGAGATACAGGGTATTAAAGTTTTGGAAAAAATACGTTTTTTATCATAACTATCCCATCATTCCAAATATTTTTACTAAAGGTACACTTTTTGTGACCATTATATTACTTTTTTGCTGTAAAGGTGTTTAATCAATTTTTACCAGTGGCGTTCAAACGAGATATATAATTTTTTGAAAATGACTTTTATTTTTTAAACGAAAACCGATTGTCGTACTTAAAAATGTCAAGAAACATTATTATATAATAAAGTAAATAAGCATTTTGAAATAAATTTTGATTCAAAGAAAGCGGAGTGGAGTACTTTTTTTAATCAATACAAATCTTGTTTGAACGCCACTGGAAAAAAGTTTTAAAAGCTTTTACAGAAAAAAATGAAACGTTATAGTTAAAAGGAGTGTGCCAAATTTGGTGAAAATATCTGGAGTGGTAGAAAATGTATGATAAAAAAGGCATTTTATTTAAGGTATCTTATAAAGAAAGCATATTCGGGCATAATTTTATTTGAAAAACATTCCTATTTTCTTGCATTTTATACAGTTTTAAAAGGAACGTTTTAAGTTAAAAATAATTCTGTATAATAAAAAAATACGTATCTCATTATACTTTATAAACTTTAAATTGATTTCTGCGAAACTGAAGATCTGGCAATATCGCCGATATCAACATATATATCCAATTTTTGACTTGAAATTTCTGATGAAATAGGTGTTTTGTTTGTCTCTTTTTATTACAATCAAAAGTTGGTAATTTAAAAGAGAGGAAAAAACCTTTTCCATCAAAAATTTCAACTCTCTAAGTCGAAAATCGAGTCCCAGTTTCATTTAAAATCCTCTGAGATATTTGAGCGTTTCCGAACTTCTTGGTTTAGAAATTAAACATGTGTTAATTAAATTTGATATTTATATTTTATACTGTTTATGGAACGAAATCAAAAACAAACTTCGCCTCTGGCCCCAGCATCGTTTGTCCGAACTTCCATAATCGCTCAAGTTGATAATATTTCTCCCGCTTTTTATTTGTCCAAAAGGCCTGGATGCCTGGTGTAAATGATTGATGACTCGATGACTCGCAGATGTTATTCTATGTTATTAATGTATTAAAAGGAGATAGAGTTAATCTTTAAAGCCTGTTTAAAATTTATTGGTGGTCCGATGGAGCGTTTGAAAGGCGTTTGTTTTATATTAACAGCTCCATTTGATAATGGAGAAAGGGTAGTATTCGATGTTTGGCAAAGCAAATGCTTATCAGATTATGAATGTTATGTTGTTTATAGTCTGGGAGGAAGCAACGTCGGAAAGACAAGAATTTTAGGTTGGCTGATTTTTTTATGTTGTTTTCCCTCCTTTTTCGGATAGATCCTCGGCTGTCTGGCTGGCGGTAGCGGTAGCGATAGACCCAGCTGTGACATGCACATTTAGAGCTGTCTCCGTTATGTCAAAAAATGCAACCTTGTTTATATGTTATTGTTCCAAGTTTCATCAAAATATACCGAACGGTTCAGAAATTAGAAAGGGTCGTATAATTAGCAATGATAAATGTGTCTCGGAATAAAAAAATATATGTTTGTTAAACCTATCTAAAGACAATAATTTAAAAATAGGATTTCTTTAAATGTTTTCAAAACCTTGGATTATTACCTGTACAGGTAGGATGCGAACTAATAAACGTAACCACTACTACCATCCAGACTCCCCAGGGTCTATCCAGAAGAGAAAGGAGAACAACATATTAAAAAAATCAGCTGACCTAAAATTCTTTTTAAAAACATTGCTACCTCCTATACCAAATATTAAGGCTGTAAACTTTTAGGTAAGTTTGAATATTTAACTCTTAAAAATGTTGGTGTTTATTAGACTTAGCTAAAATAATCCATTATTTCATATTTTTTACTTCTATCGCGTTATTATAGTACAAAAAATGAAGTATTTTACCTTGCAATCCTTTGCTTCTACAAGGATTAAACAAAAAAATGAATTTTTAAAAGAAGGTCGAAATAGCCCAATAATCAAAATCTAAATCGAATTAAACTCTGGAGCTGGTTGCGAAATTCACTGAGTTAAGATAAAAATATGGTGAGTGACTATTTTTTCTTAGAAAAAATAGTTGAAAACAAGCCCATAAATACCCCACCTAATTAAGGTTACCTTTCTGCAATTCTCTTTATACATATATCAAAAAAATAAAGCTTAGAGAAAAAATACTTTTTTACCATTTTGAATTTTTACCATTTTTTTAGGTAGCGCCGAAAATAGTGGAGATAAGAAAAATTAAAAGTACCAGAATAAAGCTTTTTAAATGACTACAATTTCTCTGTGCGAGATATAGCCGTTCAAAACCTCTAACCAGAACTAACCACTTTTAAACTCACCTCATTTAAAAACCAAGGGATCCTGAAGAATTTTATTTACAGAGCCTTGTAGCTCTTAATAAATCCTACAAAATCGTTATAAAAAAACGTTCTTTTTTAAAAAATAGGAGATACGTTAAAACAATCAATCAATTGTTTTTCGAAAAATTCTAAATGTCTAGATGGGAGCATAATAATTTACATATTTTTTCTGAAATTAGGCATTTTAAACTGGTCAAACTTTTTAAACGTGTTAAAAACACATGTATAAAGAGAATTGCTCCGAAAGATAAAGGACAATATTAATGATGCGGGTACTAAGAGGTTGTTTTTATTGACTTTTTCGTAGAGAAAGTAAGTTACTGGCTCCTCAATTTTTTTGCTAAAGACTTTAAAAAAAAGGTCTGATTATGTGCTTTAAAAAAGATTTTATAGGTTTTTTTGGTAAGACAGATTTTTTAATATTTTACTTTAAATCCACCAAATTTTGCATTTGACAAAAATCATCTAACCATTAACACGCCGTATCTGAGTTTAAATTTGTCGTAAAAAAATTATAGTAAAAGTTCTGTTATATCTTTGCACCTAACGTGTTTGGGGACAAAAATTCTTTACCTAACAAAGCGTACTTTTTCATAAATATATCTAACATTTTCACCTATAGCGCGGGTATTTCATTAAAAAGCCAGATGACTGCAAAACAATTTGGAAAAAGGTCTTTACCAAACAAATAGTACCATTTCTTACATATTTAGTTAAACTTAAATTTCTCGGATATTTTATTCAAAAGCCAGGGGTGCAAGTGCACCCCTTTACACATACCTCCCAGTGCTCATATAACAATTTATGATATATATTTAGGTGCCAAATTTTATTCTAAAAATCCTTTCATTAAAAAAACGAAAAACTATTGATCAGAGAGAAAAAGCAAAATTTTTGACGTTTGTATTTGTGGGAGGAGGGGATCACTCTGAAGAAGTAACATTTGAGAAAAAAATGTATCATTTCAAAAATAAAAATTGACGTGTTGATCTAATTTTCAATCATTAAATCTATAGGGACATTTTTTGACTTTCTATATGGATGAAGAAAGTCGGTAGTTTATAACAGTGTATCCTAAATTAAAATTGCTTTTCAGGGAAGGCTAAAGTCATAAATACTACATACACACAGAAAAGCCCGATAATTTTTTGGGGTACCGCACCTATTCAAAGCAAAACACGTAATATTTGCATAAATTCAAACAAAAATTGTGTATTGCCGCATTTGTGGTTAAATTTAAAATTATACGTAAAAAACTGACTTTAAAAAACACAAGGAAAAAGGGTTGTCTTTGCGTTATTTATTATAAATGGACTCTCGTTTAGTGCGGCCGGTTGACAAATCGCATTTATTGTACAAACTAATATTAAATCCTTGATTTTGTCGATAATCTGAACGCTTTAATTGAAATCAAATTTGGTTAAGGCCTTTCCAGAGTTATAATAATAAAAAAATTATTATCACAAGGTAAAGAATTAAAATTATTTGTCAGCAACTAATCGACTATATCGTCAGATTTTTTAATTTTGTCCAACTTATCCACAATAAATTGTGAAAAAAACTATCCAAAAACATCTTAAATAACTAAATCAAAATAAAAACAAACTTTTAGTAATACAAGCACTAACAAAGACCAACTGAGGCTAGCTTTGGCTGAGGGTTTAATTTAGGCGACGAAAATTAAAAAGCGGGACGTTTGTCTCTGCTTGATTGAGCTCGCGAAGCTGTGTTTTTAAAGCGGACGTTAGTATAGGCAGGAGACTTGCCTACCTTGCTACGTATGGCATTTATTATTTCGGGTTAATTCGTGGTTCGTGGGCGGTTTAATGCAGTGTGGTAGGTAGTGATAGTGTTAATTTGGGCATAATATGTATTTATATTAGAAATTAATGGCAAAGTAATGATACCCAAGCATTTTTAGAAAAAAAATATTTGTAGTTATTTGTCAATATTTTTAAATTTATTGCGATGAACAGCCTCAAATTTTATGGGGAGGCTAAGCCTCCCTTGCCCCCTTTGACGAGCCGCCACTAACTTAATGCATACTTAAAATACATATAAAAGAGAAAAAAAATGTTTGTTTTCATTAAAATCACCAAAGTAAAAATGCTGTTTCTAGTGCTATACCGTTTTAATTTTACACCATTCAATAACTTTAATGTAACGCTCTTATTCCAAAAGATTACTTTAAATAAGATTTTCTCCGAAACGGGGCAAAAAACACATCTGTCTACACTTTAGCCCCGTCTGATGATTATCTATTGTTGCGACTTCGTCTTCAATTTTCAATTGTATCCGCTTGAAGGATAATTGAGTATTTCAATTTAATACACTTTTTTGCTCCTTACCAGAACTTTTAATTTGCATACCAGATAAAATTAAAGAAGATTCTTTTTAGTGCTTATTTTTATAGCTTTAGTGTAACTGATTGAAATTAATTAATTAAACTTTTTAGTGAATATGTAGGTATGTACCATCGTGCTAAAAAACCGGGACATTTAAATCCAAGTAGGGAAGTGTCTCCTGATCTATAGAAAATTGCATTTCTTACATCTAAAAAATTTTTGACGTGGCTGTCACACAATTACATTGTTTGTACAATATCAAAACATAATATTCTAATAGAACAGGAGATAAAACTAAACTTAATGTCTCATTTATTTTTATTGGGCACGATGGTACCTACACCAATAGTTTGTAGGGTTAGGGTGAGTCAAGATAATCGACTATTTTTATTTTGACTGCTGATATTACAAAATTAATTTCCACGCAACTTCAGGAAATACTCGGCAACTATAGGAAGATCCGCACCATTAAAGTTTTGCATATTATTTGTAAGCAAATGCTTAACTTACTATATGTTTAAAGTAGATCCTTCTATATTTTCATATTATAAGCATTTGCTTATACCTATAAGCAAATGCATTTGCTTTTTTATTCATATGGCCCAATGATTCTACAAGAATTTCGGACTTCCATTGTCTTTATTTTAACTATTTACACAACGTTTCGGACAGTTTTATCTCTGTCCGTTTTCAAGTGTAAATAAATTACTTACTAACTAACTAACTAAAATTAGTTTACACTTGAAAACGGACAGGGATAGAACTGCCCGAAACGTTGTCTGTTGTAGTATCATTTTTCTTAATCCCAAATGAAAAAATTATATGACCAAAGACAATTGTAGTTACCTACAATTATTTTTAATATGACTTTATAACCCCAAAATACAAAATAAATCTCTTTCACCTACTACAAAATGGTATAGATTTAACGAAACTAAATGAAGTTAATATAAATAATTTAGAGTTTTCTTAAAACCCTTTTAAATATTTATAGGTTGTCCGAAAAGGTGAAGTTATAAATGTTAGTGGTGATAGAGTACGCCAAAGGAATGTCAGTACTTCAGATAAAAAAAGTTCTATCGCGCTCTGGTTAATGAGATATTAACCTTTAAATTTACTATAAAAAAACTTCTTTAAATTATAACTTAGGATCTATTGCCACAATACCAAAGATATTTAGGAAACGAAATATCCTTATACTAATTCTTCTTTCCATAGGTAACCGGCTGCTCAGTAGGTCGGGATTATACAGACATTGTTTTTTCACTTTTCGTAGGCATTTTTAAGGTGAAAACTTTGACATTTTACGCCGACCGTTTGATTCCTTCATTTTTATTTACAAAAAGGATATACTTTGTTTAAAATGATATCTTGGGCCGTTTTTATACAAATGCATTATAAATCCAGACGTACCAGCATTTTGTAGTTTTTTTTGTTGAGAAAATCATTAAAATGCGACAAAATTATTAAAAATGGTGTTTGAAAACCTCTTTAACTTTCTATTACAGATAAAGACTATTTTATTTTCTAAAACTTACCCTATTTTAATAATACACGTAAACTTAATGTTTCCGAATAACGGACGTGGGTAATGGATGTGGGTAATGAGCGTGGGCAATGGCCGTGAGTAATGAGCCATATTACCTATTTAAAATCACATTAATAATGTATACATTTTTAAACAGTCGTTAAAGAATAAATAAATCCATCTCTGTGTAACAAGTTAAATCAGGCTTTTTAATTAAATTTGTCACAGACAAACGTATACGTTATTGGCTTTCGGCTAACAAACTGACGTAGACACAACGGAATTATTTTGATATTCCCTCTATTTTTGATTCTGCATATGAACGAACAGTGATACAGACATGCACATTCCATCTGAAAATTAAATTATTTTCTGTTATACATACAATTTTAAATCAGCAAAGGGATTGTGTTTAAAATAAAATAAATTTAAATCTGTACGCGGGATTTAAAAGGTTTATATCTGTACCATTCAGTGGCGGCGCGTGGTTTAGGGCAGGTGTTATGATACAATAGCAAGAAATAAAATTCACTAGATCTAGGTAGTTATGCATAAACAAACTTATAGGCAAATACCGTGAAATCCAATCCTAAAATTCGTAATTTTTTTTGTATTAAAATTTACTGGTTTAAGGATATCCCCTCCTCTCACTAATACAAACATAAAAAGATTAAATAGAACAGGGCGTCCAGTGATTCCTCCTTAAATGTTTTTAGTTTCTTAAAATTCGTTTAGTAGTTTCCGAAGAAATTAACCCTAAATACCAGTTGTTCCTAACCAGTGGCTCACCTCTGTAATTTTTTAGTTTTTAGGATATCAAAATAAAATTTAATATGTAAATAAATTACAACAGACCATTGTTTCAAGGATTAAGTTGTTTTATATCACTTACGGTATAATTGAGAACTAGCTTAAAACTTTTATTTTAAACGAGACACCAGTTTTTCTCATTTGAATAGAAAATATTTTGGGTAGAATGGTACTGCATTTAGGACTTTTTGACATCCTACCTCTAAATATTTTTAATGATTGGAGTGCCGTTATTTAAAGAAAAGGGTATTTTTTAAACAGTGGCGACGCCAGGGGGCCAGGACCTTCCTTAAAAATGCCTGGTCCCCCTGTAAGATGAATAATATTTGTTTGGGGTGTGTTTTTTAAGTGGAAATATGTGAGACCTTTTTAATTTTTTTTTTGCTTTTTTGGTCTTCATTATTTTATGCCTCTAAAAAATTTTTTGTTTCCTCTAAAAATTTTCGGCCTTTCTTTGGCCAACCCCAAACTGAAAAGCTGGCGTCGCCACTGATGTTAAAGCAAGTACCTAATCACAAAAAATAAATGGTTGCATAGTTTTTCAGTAAATTCATAGTCCACAATTTAATTTTTATAGTGTTTGTTTTATGGCACTCATGGCGCTCTAAACTGAAAATTAAAAATATGTATCTAAAGGATGACTGTCAAAAAAAGCAAATTTAATGTCATTGTACTTAAAATCAGTAAACATAGACCAGGTATTCTTATGTAAAATAAGTCCCGTGTCAAGAAACTCCCTCTTAACCAATGATCTAAAAATTAAAAGGATTGCTAATAGAAAATGATCCCCATATATTTTCAATAGACCTGCGCAAGAATTTTTTACCCCACACTGGGAGAATTGCTGTACACCTTTGCACATGCGCAGTTGTTATAAAAGTTAGTGTTTTTATTTATAACCCAATATAGTGTTGGCAACATTGACAAAATTAGCAGTATTTTAATAAATATAGTGGTTGCAACACTGAAAACGTTTACCTATGCTGTGACAGGGTCACACTCATCCTAATTTAATTTATAATTTGGGATTTCCTGATCGTAAAATCCAGGTAAAATTGACGCCGTCAACCGACCCTGTTTTAAATAATACTCTTTATTGCCATGCAGTCAATTTTTAGAGATCAATAAATCCATTATTTTTTGAAATTGTCATGGTTTGGGTTAATTTTTTTTTAGCGGGAAAAATTGTATTTAAGGATTATAGAAAAATATATATGGGGTTCCATTTAAAATAACAAACTTGCCCTATATACGAAAATTGACCGTTTTCCTAAGAAATAAATGTCACAACCAAATGGCAAGGATATAAAAAGAAACTTAAAAAAATCTAAGGCTTTTCGCGAAAACCGCATTTTGATAATTTTATTTCTTTTAAAATTATTCGCGGTGAAAATCTGTTAAAATATAGTCGGACAACTTGTATTAGCATTGGACTGATGCATTTATAATTACACAAAATAAAATATGGCAGTTTAATTAAAATAATTTGACATATTTTCAAGTTATAACACGTAGCCATAAGCAATTTCGTCGGCAATATCACGATGTGGCGTATCTCAAAAAGTAGGAAAATTGACTAGAGCTGATGTAATTGCTTAAAAAAGTTGCTTCTTAATATTACAAATTGGCATATGTTAGATTTTGATATCTTTAAAAGTTATAGAAATATAATACTAAGCCTATTTCATTTTACTAAAAAAGAGTAGTACAAAAAATAAAGATACGCCGCTTTGTGATATTGAGGACGATTTATACCATATAATATCTTGTAGATTGCTTATTGCTCGTATGTTAAAAAAGGAACATAGGTATCTTTCTGTGGAATGTTTTGAATAAAATTAAATAGTCCAAGCGATTCCATTGCGCTTTAAGCCTAGTTTAAGATTATTACATTATCAAGTTTATTTCAAGTTGGCATTTGTAGGCAAATTAAATCAATAATTACTTACTGGGTACATTACCAATTTTAATATTCGTGATTCGCTTTTTTTTTGTGGTTTCAATTACAAATATAAGGTCAGTTTGGCCCTAACCCCAAAAATAAACAATTTCAATGGCATTACACGCCAAACTTAACTGAACGACAACTGCTACGCCAACGGGAACGAAATATCAGTTTATGAATTGAGATTTATTCCTCAAACAAGTTACACCAAATCTAATTGCTTTTATAATAAAATACCAACTATTCAGTTTTGTTGTGTCAAGGTAGTGTTAAGAAGGAAGATAATAATACATAAAATAGCGTGCAGGTTTGAGGTTAAGTAAAAGTGGGTCCTCATGAATCAAAAAGAAGGTGTTTTAGTAATAAAATGGAATTTAAATTGAGATCAGTGCTTCTAAGCACTCTCGTTTGCTAAATCTTAATAAAATCGGCGATACGACCGAAAAATAAAAAAATATACAACAAAAAATAGTCCCCAATATAAAACCGGTTTACTTTTTAGGGACTACTATGAAAGACGAATACAGACTTAAAATAAAATATTTAAATATGTATACCCCAAAATTACTTGGTATATTTTCTTTATAAATGAATCATATACAAAATGTTAAACCCGGTCCTGTTGTTTGTTTTCGGCTAGTCAGTAAATGTTTATTGCGCATGCCCACAAGTGTACTGCGCGGTGCCCACGTAGGGGTTATTGTGATTTTCGCTGCATTCATCCATATTTATTTTTCAGATCATTGCTCTTAACTCGCTTAAGACACCGTGGGGTACGTTAGTATTTAGGGTTTCAGACTTCGTGGATTGTCCAAAGATAAAAAAACTTAATATCGTTTCGGAAGTGATAAAAAAAACAACTAAGTCTGTAAAACAATGCATAATCAAATGTACTGACTTTTTTAGAAATTTTAAGAAATAAAAAAAGTAAGCCTTTAGCTATAGTTAACCAGTATTTGTGGGAAATTTTCTCGAAAACTATTAAACCGATTTTAAAAACTTTAAATTATTAAAGGGGGAATTTAAAACCCTTTAAGATAAAATGTAATTTGACCCTGTTTTTCATTTAAACTTTTTGAAGTTTATGTTGGTGAAGAACGAGTAAACTTTGACACAAAATGTGTTTCCCTAAAAATAAAAATTGACGTGTTTCACGATTTTTTTATAAGTATGCAAATAACAGAATTATACCTATGGGTCGGTTACTTTAGGTGATAAGTTTATTCTTTTGTTTTTGTTAAGAAGTAAACTTCTATTTTTTTTGTTATAGGTGAATTGGTTTCAAAAAAGTAACTTAATGCGTAATAAAAAAATCAACTTATCTAATGTATTGCCATTGCAAATTCCATATTTTATTTTCAAAAATTAAATAAATGTAAAAGATAGCCCCTTGTTAAATTGATTCTATAAAAATTACTCGTAATTCTTAATATCTTTATTTATTTAATATTCCTATTATCTCGAAACCAACGAGTTTTAATAATAAATCCAATTTAAACGTTTTATATCTTTTTCCTTTAAAACACTTTCAACACAAAATTTAAATCCAAACTAGTTTAACTTTTTACAAAGCATGAAATTCAAACGCGAGTCCAACTGTAGGAAGAAGAAATTTATATTTAAACTTGGTAGTTTTACAACTGCAATTTTTGTCACATTTCTAAAAGTTTTAATGACGTTATAACCGAGTTAAAAAAGCGTTAAACCCCCGAACGTAAACCATATTAAAAGATTAAAGCTAAAAGTGTAAAACATGAGCTATTATTTCCTTGTTTAGTGCAACTTTAAACAGAAAGTGTGAGAAAATTATTATTTTGATTACATTGTAAAGAAAACGGTCATTATTGTACAAGGGAGTTTTAATAATCACAATGTAATTTTTTTGCTATTATTTTGTAGCCGAGTAGGACTATGAAGTTTACAATTTTTTTTTGTTTTTTTCTTCTCCATTTTCAATTTCGCTTTTTAATATAAAGTATGCTGCTAAAAAAGTATTGTCGTAGAACCACAGATAGACATACACTACGCGACGAGATTTCGCTTCCAATTGCTCATATTTGGCCTATCCAACGCCGGCAGTCCCGCGTATAGCTTGGTTCATATACTTAAAGTTGCGTCCAGACTTGCAACAATTCGCAATCCGTCCAAACAAACCAATTTGCGCGCTTCTTTAATGCAAAAAGCTGACAAGCTCTGAATCACCGCGGAATCATTCCCCAAGCCCTTGAAACGACGTGAATTCCGTCCACGTCCACGGTCGCGGTATGTGGGACTATGTGGCGCGCTATTCGGCGCGGCAAATTGTTGTATTTCTAGACGCAGCATAAGATTGAAATGCGATTTGCAAATTGTAAAACGTGTTCTACTTGGACAAATTCGAATATGTCGTTTAAAATTGACCAATTAGAATACGTTTCACAAGTCGCATTACGTCAGTACATGGACTAAGTTTTACGCGAGTCAGCCGGCGTCCAATAAGCCAAATTTGCTTTATTGAAAGTGGATTCTGTCTGCATATCTATGTCTATGTCTATCTAAAGTGGTACATACGAGTACGACAAAACCATAATAAAGGTTTTTATAGTTTATTTCTTTTCTGGGAGTTTAAATTTAAACAAAATAATATTTGGCTTTTTCTCCATAGTAAAGATATTTAATTAAATTTTTAAGACCACTAAGCCTTTTATATATTATTATTATGAAGGATTATTCTGCCCTTACAACTTTTATTATGTTATGCAAGGGCAGGGTCTTTCATTTTATATAACAGTTTTATTAAACTTCTTAATTTTGGGGAAAAAGCCAAATATTATTTTGCTCATAGCAATATACTTTTACAGACAAGCAGCCATCATGGGGATCAGGTCCTGTAAGTTCAGCTTCAAGCTGGTGCAGGACTGTCTAATTGCCCCAGAGGGAGTGTGTGTATTCAACAGGTTGAATTTGCCAGGACATGAAGGCCACCTAGGAAATAAAAAACTGGCAAAGAAGGGTAGTAGTAGGGCAATGGTAGATCCCAAGCCCTTCTAGAAAATTCCGTCATACCAAATAAGGTCATATGTTATTTCAAATCATGAATCATAAGAAAATCTCTGGACTGGTAACTAAGACATGGGGATTAGAGCACATGATGCTCATGGATGATGAGGAAGAAAGCAAAAACTTGAATATGATTGTGCGAGTTTTGGGTTCTGGTTAACAAGTCTAATCGTCAGAATTTACAAAGGACCTTCAAAGTCATAACTGAAAGGTAATAAGAATTATAGTGGTACAATTAACAGGTTACTGTAGACTAAAAAATACCTGGAAAAAATGGGCCTGGTAGAAGAAAACCTCTGCCAGGTTCTGCCAGGAGAAAGTAAAAACTACAAAGCACTTAAGGTACCTACAAAAATAAAATCGAGGCTCTGGAGTCTTATTTAGAGGACTAGCTTGGAGATATCCTGTGCAGGTTGGAGTGGAAGAGGATACAAAATAAATCTCAAATCTAATCTAATCTAATCCACATGTGGGTGCTTAAAATAGTATAATTCCTAACTAGTGCTAAAAGTGCAACTTTGTTTAAAACGCTATTTTTTTCACTAGCGTAAGGAACACGTAAAAACAAAATTTTATTTTGTTTTATCACAGTGAGACCTAATACCCTACTTGTAATTATTAATATGGATGGTAAATGTATAATTTGTGGCATAAAGTGGATTAAAAAGTTATTTTTTTGTGAAAATATTTTTGTTGCGGAATATGTTCCTTCATCCTCTTGAGTTGGTTTGACGGCACCAAATTTTTCTTTTAGGCCTAAATCAAGACGGAGCAGTTTTTCCGAGTCGGCAGTCGAGTCGGCGATGAGACGGTGCAAAACACACGAGTCGGTGACGCCTTTATGATATTAGCATATCACAAAACTTGTGTGTTTTGCACCGATTCGTCGCTGACTTGACCATCAACTTGGCAAAAACCGTTCCGTCTGTTTTAAACCTTAAACATGAAGTTCATGAAAATTCTTCATTGCGACTCGCTAATATATGGTTCGATATTTTTGTACTTTTCCACGCTAATACGGAAAGTGACTCTTTTAGAACTAAAATAAGTGCGGAAAAGTTAACTTTTTCCTAAGCAAGCGGAAAGAGATATACATATTTTTTAATTCCTTCTATCGTAGTTGTTAATGCACGTCTTCAAACGTATAAACCATTAAATGCGTAAAAGTACACTTAAAATTTTGTTAAACTTCTGGGAGGTTTAAACCCACAATAATTAAACAGAAGCTAATATATTTGCCTGAATGACCATACGCAATAAAGCTTTTCAAAGAAATTCTTTACGGCGACGGAAAGCTTAGAAACTTATTTATGTGTAGATCTTTCGAACAGCTTAACTGCTGCCGCATTTACACTTCTGTGGGAGGTTATTTTTAAATTAATAGGCAATTTGTCTTGTGACGTGAACGTATACAAATTCTGGGGAAACTGCTTGTAGGAACAAAACAAGTGTTTAAGATTTAGCAGATTCAAAGGTCTTATTTTCTTAGGGTCGCTTTCAAAATGTAATGGTAAATAAAAGGCGAGCCTAAGGTAATAATTAGGTTTATTTAACCTTTGTACGATTCTAAAGAATACCTAATAATTATGACAGAGCCGTACACAGAGAAGGGGACTGGCTCCTTTGTTTTTTTTTATGTATTTGGCTTTTTCTTCTCCTAAATCCACGTAACATGTTAATGTGTTTGTTAAATTGCGTATTGCGCATCTTTAATACTATATATATATATATATATATATATATATATATATATATATATATATATATATATATATATATATATATATGTATATATATCAAAATTTGTATGTATTTTCGACCGTACGATATAAATTATTGGGGAAATTTATCGGGTTTGCGGTCTGTGGATTAATTAAAAGAAACCCCTTACCTCTATATTTCGCCATTACTCAATAGCTTCCTCAGGAGAAGTTAATTTCAAACAATGACAAAGAAAAGGACACATTAAAAAGAATGCATAAATACTGACTAAAATCTTAATATATATAAATCTCGTGTCACAATGTTTGTCCTCAATGGACTCCTAAACCACTTAACCGATTATAATAAAATTCTCACACCATGTGCAGTTCGATCCAACTTGAGAGATAGGATAGTTTAAATCTCAAATTATAGTCGCAATTTTAATTTATTGCTAATTATTTGTCTGTTCGACTGGGTTGAGTAAGTAATCAATAGATGGCGCTGCTATGGTAAATCTACGAACGTGTCATATAAGCTACATTTTAACAGCATAATAACCACGTGTTGTTGACGCTATAAAATTAAATTTATTTTGTAGTGAACGAAATACCGTATAATTCAATTATTTGGGTCTCATATCAACACCCGGGCGAAGCCGGGAATCATAGCTAGTATATATATATATATATATATATATATATATATATATATATATATATATATATATATATATATATATATATATATATATACTCATTTTAAATTTACCAGGGATCCCGAAAAAGTGTAATGATAAATAGGTAACTCTTTTTAAATGAGCTTAAAAATTATTAAAAAAAAAGAAATACAAAAATATTTTTGTTATTTGTAATAGGGTGGCTGTAAAAGGAAGCTGTCTTTTAATTAAAAAACGCGCCGTCTATATTTTCAAAACTAAAATTCGTAAAAACTTGCGTTAGAAAATTTTATAACCAAAGTGATTACTTAAAAGTATTTTAATTCTAAGAAATGTTTGTTTATTTATTTTAAATATCCCTTAAAGACAGAAAAAGATAAAAAAATATATTCAAAATAAAACTATATAGCTGTGTGCAAAATCGAAAAAGTTGTTTTCTGCTGTCGATTTTTACAAATGTTAAAATTTTCCAGAACTTACTTCGTAAGTATTGTTTAGATTGTAGATATTTTAAAAAAAGGCCCTTTATCGTTTGCAAGCTTTTGTCAACGACGATAACCAGAAAATATACAGGGCGTGTAATAAATAAGTTGTACATTCTTTTTTGTATATTATTTTTAGACCATAAAAAAGCATTACCAAAACTTTTCCCTTTTCAAAACTAGGTGTTATAATTTTTAATGAGCAATTATAAAACAACAACAATAAATACTAAACTTATTTAAATAAGTTTTATATCCAGTCCAACAATTTAAAATAAAATAAGCGTTTTCTTTCCAATTTATTAATTTTTGAGAAGTTTTACACTCTGTATATTAAAAACCGAAAATTTTTGAACCCATGTTTACATAAACTTTTCTTTATACTTTCTGATGTATAATTTGCCCTTAAATTTCCTTAACAACATTCTGTAACATCCTGTATATTTACCCTTAACAATTTTTAAAATATTGACAATTAAAAAATCAACCGTTAAAATACCAACATATTTCTAAAAGCCTAATTTACATCTAAGTACCGTGGAAATTTTAAAAATTAGTATTGTTTAGTAATGGCAAGTTTCCTAATAATGGTTAATGGATTCAATGACTATTGAAAAATTCAAAAATGCAATAATATACAGAATATCTCATACAAAAGCAAAAGTTTTTATCGGTACTCTCTTTCGGGTCACCTGTATAATTGGTGTCAAAAATTGCGCAATTTAACAAAAAGTTTGACGTTTTCTCCAATTTTATGCAAGACCTAATGGAAGCAGTGTATGTGTATATTTTATGATATCAGCTATTTTCAAAAGTATATCGAATAGTAATGCAATAACAGAACAAGCAATATTGGTCACCCAACCCGAAATGTTTACATGCTGGCATTTGCGTGAAGGTCTGCCCACACATAACTTCACCAAGGCCGCCCGAGCCCAGAATCACAATTATAGAGCAAAGTGGGGCAGATTAATTCGAAAAACCTCAAAAACAGTTTTTACGCCCTCAAAAATATAGAAATGGTTTTTGTCAAGCTGCGTCTATTGTTTTATGTATGTATATCTCCTTGATTAAATAAAACAGATTTTTCTGTTCCTTTTATCCAAACTTTGAGTGTATTATTGGTAACTGTGTTATCTTATTTGTGTAGGTTTATTTAACGTTTAGGTAAAATTTAAAGAGTAGTATTACAGACTTATATTACTGCAATTTTATTAGATACATTTTTTTAATTAGCATAAAATCACTAAAATAAAATAAAATAAAAATAATACGTACTTTAAAGGATACACCCGACATTTTTAGTCTACTTTATTGGAAAACATATATTCCTGATTCTCTTTTTATTGTTTTGATTTATGTTGTCCGGTATGCCCGTAATAATGGGAGGCAACAATAAAACAAAAGAACACTGCGAGTAACAAGAAACGGATGCCGAAAATTATTCGATAATAACACAAAATATCTGACTCGAATTTAATAACGCGAACAGTTTTAGACATGCAATATAAGAACACTATTTTTTAAATTTAAATAAAATCATTTGATTCTTTAATGAAGTATTAAATAAAATTACAACATAAATAAATAAACTGTGATACAGTGTGTCCACAAATTCTGAAAACGCTCAAATATCTCAGACAGTTTGGACCAAATTGCATGGAATTCGTTACTCCAGGGTAAAACCATAATCTGCATTTAATGTTGATAATGGCGATGTTGCTAGATTTTCAGTTTTGCAAAAATTTGTTTAAAGTTTGAAAATTTAAATTAGATACCTACATGTTTTTTTATTTTATTACTGGATTTCAGCAGTTTTTAACTATACAATGAAACAATGATACGAAAGTCTAATTTTTCTCGCATAGTTTGTGGGCCATTTCAGAATATATGTTTTAGCTTTTCCAAAACACATTATTTGAAACATAGGATTGTAAACGTTCAGGCCGATCTGGTAAGGACATACCACCGTATGTAAAGAACACCAATAGTCAACGGCTATCTTTCTCACTCATTAGTGCTGTCTTGCTTTACCGATTATCGCGCTCTTACTTCCACTTACATGGATGATCGAAAGTCACTAACTTCAAACATAATTATTAAAAAAAATACCGTTTGCTTATATACTTATTTTAATACTTGTTATATATTCAATTAATATATTTTAGTTTCGAAACAATTGTAAAAAGTATGGATTTAATAAAGTGCTTCTTAAATTCTAATATTTTAAAATTGAACACCTCAAGGGCTATTAAAAAAATCCTCCCAATAAAGGACATTTAAAAGTGTGTTTATTTTTAAATTAGCTGATATATATTAAATATAAGCTGATGAGTCATAAAAATAGCGAAGCCACAAAAAAACTTGTAAAATAAAATAGACCTGTGACTTACAGTAGTTTTTGAAGATTTATGCACCAAAACAAAGTTGGGCTATTTGTAAATGAGGACCATACAATTACAGAAAAACATGGTATGATGGATAAGTTATAAGGTAATTCTGACGCCTTTGGGATTAAAAAGTTTAGATTATTTATCCATCATATAGGCCAAATTTAGCATTATTAGACTTTTGAGTTATTTTTTTACACAAGAAAATGACGTAAAAGTAGAGGCTTTGTCAAGACAAGAATTGTTGAGACAAGTCTCAAGGTATTGTCTGCTGTCTCTTAGACAGACTTTCTTTGGTTAAGAGTTTTTGATATACCATATTAACAAAAACTCCAAAATAAATAAATAAAATTTAAATGGCTTCTAAACACGTATATTATTATAAAGTTAAGTTGTTTTTTGAGAAGATATAATTTAACTTTACTGCATTTAAAACATTTATGGTAAACGATTTCGCACACATTTACACTACAATATTCAGTTATTTTAAATCAATACATCCGTTATGCGATAGTTTATCAATTTATCCCAGCACCATTTACAGAATAATTAAAAGTGAGCTATGGGTCATAATTTTAGAAAAAAAGTTTTACTTGTTTCGGTCAGTTATTTTGATTAAAAGCATAATGCACTAATGTACAAACTTAAATTTTCTTTATTATTGCAGAAAGAAAAAAATCAAAAAATAATATTTCTGTAAATAAAGAAAATTTACATTTAGATGTAAGGTAAAATTTATTTAAAAATAACGACCGTTGGGGCACTACCGCGTTGTCTAAAAGGTGCTGTAAGATGCATAACTGCATGTTTCAGTACTTGGACAACGTTGACGGAACAGGGGAACGATGGGTTAAAACATCTAATAACCCGACACCCACGGTACTCTGGTATTAAGGCATATGCCTTCGTGGGAGATCAAAAAGATTTAAAAAAATAATAAATTTTAAACATGATTTCTAAATACCACTTTTTCGATAGTAGCAAAAATACAGGTAACATACTCTTAAGCAAAAATTACATTTTAGACGAAACCTCGAAGACGACCAATACAATTTGATATCTGATGGTTAAAATTTAGGTTTCAGACCATTTGTTTAACAAAAAAAATACTTTTTTCGTAATCCTTATAGTCCCTGTGCAAGTAATGAATAATAATGAACAATAGTCATGAAACCATTGTGGTAAACTTGTCCGACAAAAAAGTAACGCGTTCGCCCAGTCCGACACCCAAAACATTTGACATTGACAGGTTGGATTAAAGCGCCGCTTAATATATGGCAGTATGAATATTTGTGGTATACTCATTAAAAGGAACCCCCTAAAAAGGTTTTAAAAGGGTTAAATCCTCACATTTTTAAAAGGATGTGGTAGCGATTTTTCCACACTCTTTAGAAACAACCTGTGTGTAATAAATATAGTTATGGTGTAGGTAGTCCTTTCTTTATTTACATGTTACTATCCTGCTGACAAGAGATTTAATATGACACATTTTAAGTCCCTCACGGCTTAAAAAGAACAATTGTTAACTAAATTTAAAAATTCTAATCCCATGACAAACACCTTTTCATGCAAAATAATTTGTCGAAATTACAATACAAAATTTCCCAAAGGAATAAAGCTTTTCAAAGAAATCTTTTGTGTTAGCAATTACTAAAATTTATTTCTATTTAAGTATTTTGGACAGTTTAACTGCAGCCGCACCTAAATTTCTGTGGGTGGTTATTTTTGTATTTGTAGACGATTTGTTTTGAGACTTTTACAAATGAAAATGCTTTTAGAGAAAAGGCATACAAGATTTAAAATTTTGTTAAAGTGCAAAGAAGATTAATTTTTGACTAGACTTAAACTAGCTATAATTTGCGTAAAATTTAAGTTTGAACCACCTCAAAATGAACGATATTTCGCCTATATTCTGATATGGATTTTCAGAGATTTACACTCTTTATTGGTTTTAAATTAAGTTTGTTAATTTTGCTTTTTTATTGCTGTAAAGAGAAAAATAAAGATAACTGCGTATTTAATTGTTAACTTAAATATTACTTTGCTTTTCTTGTCATTTGGCATACCCGAAAGTAAAGTAATTTTTCAGCCCTGTAACTTTTAAAAATAATAAATAAATTACTTTTATACACTTTCTTCCTCTTTTCTTTCCAATGTTCTATAGAGTGATTCCAAATAAAACAAGCCACCCAGTATAAGTTTTTTATTTGTACACATTTTTGTATCAAAATTAACTTGTTTGGGGTTATCTCCTTTTTCAACCAAAAAGTTTAAATGGAAAAGGTGGTCAAGTGATACCTTATCTTCAAGAGTTTCAAATTCTCTCTAACAGTTATTGTTTTTTTTAATCGGTTAGTTCCGGTTAGATCGTTGATAACAAAATGACGAGTGTCTCATTTTCATAACTTTTTTACAAATTCAAAGAAAACTACCCTTCTTTTCGCCACCCATGCTCTCGGAAAGGATTCAGGTGTATTCGATCAGAAATAATTTTTATTTAAGAATGACAAATGAAACTAGTATTATAAGAATTTACAAAATCAACATATTCCCACAAATAATTTAAAAATTCGACTTTATAGCTTTATTTAGAAATAAAGTACTTTTTTCCTTTAATAAAGCTTTTACTCCTTGCGAAAACTGCAAAATAGTACCCACAAATTCTTTACTCATACAAAAATAAATTTTTATAAGTCGATTTCTCGATAAGATCCTTTATTCCTAATCACTTTAAAAGCAATGCTCAAATTCAAAGAAAACTACCTTTTCGCCACCCATGCTCTCGGGAAGGATTCAGGTGGATTCGATCAGAAATAATCGCCACTTAAGAATGACAAAAGCAAAGACCGGTGCTTATTTTCGTTTGAGTAAACCTTTTGCGGAAACCAATTACTTATCATTTTTAAGCCGATTTCCTTTTTAATTTTTCCAGAGGGAAATATTGAGCCGTCCGTCAGATCCATTTAAATTTTTTGAAAGGATTATGCGAAAGATGACAAATTTAAGAATAGAATCTTTAAAACGTAAGTCCTTACAAGTCTTTTTTAAGAGTATTAACTGAAGGAATGGTTGAGTGACAAAGGGAAAGGTAGGTACAAAAATAAATAATTTGCTGTCGTAAAACCCACATTATTCCCTAACAAAAGGTCCCTTTTCATTGCAGAAAAATTTAGGAAGACTATATGTTTTTTAATAAATACATTATAATTATAATTAAATTGAAGAAGGGCGTCTTCCTTTTGTAGCTATAACTAATAAAAAAATCTTATTTAAAAAAACCATCCTAAAAGAGAAGAAAATTTTAGTAGTCTTAACTCCCGGAGTTGTAGCTTCATTGTTTAAAATTTTAATTTTACGTTGAAAATTTAATTTGGCGCAGCCGTTTTAGCGCTGGCCCGCCAATGTCACGTAAAATGTGAAATAGAAAATATTTTTTTATAATGTTAAATATAAATAAATTCTGGAGTCAATTAGACACTTGAAGGCGTATAGTGTCTGTGGCAAAAACTTCAAAACATAATTTTTGTTAAAGTTATTCAATTTTTAATTAACTAATTTTTTAAAGGCTCAAATAATATTTATTTTTTTATTTTGTTTAAACGTAATCTTTCAGAAAACAAATGAACTGTAAAATATTTTATTATATGGCTAAACATTTTTACCATTTTCTTTCCTGGTTATGATACCTATAATAGGTGTATATTTTACCAGTTAACTTGTTTTTTCAAAAGTAATGTCAAACTCTAAGCTGTCAATCAGTCATTTTATTTTTAATAAAAAGTTTTTTTCTTTTTAGTCAGTTTAGCAGTAAGATTTCGGTAAACCTATTACCACATTTTTAAGACGCGACCATAAGCTCAGAGTGGCTTTCCAGTGACGCGTATAGAGCGCTCCCGAGTAGCTCAGGAGCATTTTGTTTTACTTTATGGCGTTCCAGTGACGGAAAGTGTTATGCACCTGAACTACTCCGTTTTTTCCCTTGCCCCTCATGCACCAGCCCCTCTTTTGGTTTTGTGCTTTAAACGTGTTTTTTTATGGTTAAGGATGAATTTTTAAAAATTATTTGTTTAAAATGGAATTAGATATTAAAAAGAGATTATTATTATAGAGCCAAGAAAGGTTAAAAAAACGAAATTTTAAAATTTCTTAAAATTATCTCTCTTTCCTTGTCTAAGGATACGTTCCAGTGACTAACTTTTTATAGCAGATCAAGAGCTTCAAGCCCTGGAGCGCGACGCACAAAAATTTTCGTCACTGGAAAGCTACCCTGATCTCGTTCTGGCGTCTTGTAAAGACTTTTTCTACTAGCGTGCGGAAAAGTCCACTTTTCCGCACGCATTTTAGTTTGGAAAGTGTTACTTTTCCGCACGCCGTGCGGCAAAGTTACTTTTCCGCACGCCGTGCGGCAAAGTTACTTTTCCGCACGGCGTGTGGAAAAGTAAAAATAAGTTAAAAATGTATATATTCAATTGCAACACAAAAAATCAAATTATATTAGGCTAAATAAATAGATGTTTTAGATAAAAATTTCATTATCTCAGAAATACGTATAAGTAAACGTCAGACTAGACTACACAAGTAGAATTCGACTTTATACCTTAATTTTTTATAAATAATAATTATTTCTTATGATCGAAAGAATATCCAATAAAGGGTTAAGTAACTTCACCTAAAAGGTAAAACCATGGCAACAGAATCGCTCCATAACAACCAAGTACGAGATAATTTGTCAAAGTCAAAGTCAAATAATATTGCTGAATATAATAATTAAGTTCTTGACGATTTTAAAATGCTTGAATCAGACGACGACCTACCAAGCGAAATTTTGGAGACTGTTAAGAGTTTAGAATTTTTGCCTGAAAAATCAAAAAACAGGTATAACAAGGAATACGAAGTATTTCAAAACTGGTGTAATGGAAAAGGAGTGAAAAGCTTGAAGAAGAAGTTTTGCTTGCGTATTTTGCCAAGCTCTCCAAGACTATCAAGCCGAATACTCTTTGGTCCAAGTATTCGATGTTGAAGAGCAAGCTTAAAATTGAAAAAGATGTGGATATCAGCAGGTATTTCAAGTTAACAGCATTTCTTAAGAAAATGAATATTGGTTTTCAACCAAAAAAAGCTAAAGTTTTTACCAATGAACAAATTAGTAAGTTCCTACTAGAAGCACCTGACGAAATTTACTTAATGATCAAAGTGGCAACAATATTCGGACTGGCGGGAGCATGCCGGAGAGAAGAGCTTTGCAATTTAACTACAAATGATGTTATTGATAAAGGCGATTTTGTAATGATTAACATATCTCAATCAAAAAACCATACATCCCGATGTTTTACAATTTCAAAAGAGGTAAAAAATGGAAAATATTTGGCATTGTATAGAAAATATGCAAGTTTAAGAAAACCTAATACTAAGCATAATAGATTTTTACTCAATATAAAAGGGAGTTATCTCAGTCCAGTGTGTGGGCATAAATTCCTTTGGCAAGATGCCAGCAGATATCGCTGGGTACCTCGGTCTTCCAGACCCTCATTTATACACAGGCCATAGCTTCCGCCGATCATCTGCGACAATGTTGGCAGATTCCGGGGAAGGCATAACCAATATTAAAAGACTGGGCGGCTGGAAATCGACTTCAGTTGCCGAAGGTTATATCGAGGAGTCCGCAAAAGAACGAACCAGAATATCAAACAAAATCTTAAATCAGAAAGACCCAACAACATTTACGACATCAGCATCCGCTTCCCAATCTGAAATATATTCTATTCAAACCGAGATACAAAGAAATCCAGGTAATGCAGAGGTAGAAAGTGGCAATACTGGGTCTACGACCACCATACCCAAGGTTTTGTCATCTGCTATAAATTTACAAAATGCCAACAACTGCTCCTTTATAATTAATATAAATAGTGATAAGATTTAGATTTAGTTTTTTTCTTAATATGTAATAAAAAATACAAAATACATATATTATAGACGAACTGTTTTATTTATTTTCCTAAGCTAGTAGAAAAAATGTTGTTCCTAACACTTGCGGAAAGTATTTTATCCTACGCTAGTAGAAAAAATATTGTTCCTAACGTTTGCGGAAAGTATTTTTCCGCACTCGATTGCTATCCGAACTCCGCTTCGCGTCGTTCGGCTAACTGCAATCGCGTGCGGAAAAATGATACTTTCCGCACTTGTTAGGAAAATAACTATATTTTATTGGATTTAAATAATTTTGAAGATATGTTCTGAAGTTTGGCGGATTCATTTAATAGGTGGTATTTATTTGGTACACGCCAAAATAAAATTAAAGTACTAAAAACCAAAAAAATTTAAACAAGTAAAAGATAATTAAAATCGACGTTCGGTGGCAAATCTGCCACCGTTGTCAAGATAAATGGAATAAAAATAATAAAATTAAAACTTACTATTATTTAGGTTTTAAAATTCAATATTTTTCTGTTTTTCTATGATATTCGGAAATTCATAGAAAAACAGAAAAATATTGAATTTTAAAACCTAAATAATAGTAAGTTTTTAATTTTATTATTTTTATTCCATTTATCTTGACAACGGTAGCAGATTTGCCACCGAAACGTCGATTTTTAATTATCTTTTACATGTTTAATTTTTTTGGTTTTTTAGTACTTTTAATTTTATTTTGGCGTGTACCCAAATAAATACTACCTATTAAATAATTTTGACCGAAATCTTATGAACCTGTGTTTAGAGTTTGAAACCTTCTCTAAAATGTTAGTCATTTTCTATTAAATATTTCATTAATTTATTTCTTTTAAAGTAATCTTAACTTATATTATATTATGTAAGGACAGAAAACAGGATACTCACTTCTCTATGAGCTTCAGTTCTAACATAGCTGGGGGTGTCTTAAGTGAAGCAAGTGGCAGTGTATTAACTCCCTAGTTTTTCAAGGATTAAAGGAGAATAAATATTTTTCAAAATTTAATAGTCTAGACATTCCAGGGATGAGGGAATAAACAAAGTGAAAAGTACGGCCTCTTCCGATTAATTACGAATTAATTCTTAAATGAGTCATTTCGTGCTGTTCTATTAAAAGCTGCTAGATGAGGAAAAACTATATCTTATTTTTATGAATAGAACTAAGTAAATAAAAATACCTACCGGGTGTCAATAAATCTATTACAAAAGTCATAACTTCTTAAGTATTAGGTGTATCAAAATAAGATTAGGTATATAGATAAATGGTATAAAAAGAGAGGCTTCCTATATTCTTCAATTTTAGTCACTCCGGTTTTACTAGAAATGGCTTTGATAATAAATCTTTTTATAAAATGACCTGTATAATTTAACATTTTTGGACTTCTAAAATTCTGAATGTGTAATTTTTACAAGATTTTACATTCACTTGATAAAGTA
This sequence comes from Listronotus bonariensis, assembly GCA_014170235.1. NCBI lineage: Eukaryota > Metazoa > Arthropoda > Insecta > Coleoptera > Curculionidae > Listronotus > Listronotus bonariensis. Next base: position 106,229 of record JACEGR010002870.1, read on the forward strand.
GCACGAAGTGCTTTTTTAAATCCGTTTTTGATATTTTCTTTTAGTGGGAGTAATTGGATACAAACTAATCCAAAGATCTTAGATAATTTTAAAAGGTAATACCTACAAAGATTTGGTAACTAGTATAAATGATAGACATAAGACAAGGTGAAAAAATCCCATTTTCGTGTCTAAATAATATTTTTTACATAGCATCCTTTTTTAACTGACTTCAAAAAAGAAAGAAGTTATAGTATGTTTGACACTTATGTTATTTTTATATATGTACACCGGTTACTTCGCCAATTGTGGACTGATTTTATTCTTTTTTTATTTGAAAGACTGCACTTTCGCAGTGGTCCCATAAGAAAATCCAGTCAGGATCGCGAAATACAAAGGTATTATTTTTCAGGCAAAGCTGCTACCTCTAGGTATGTGCTACCTGTGCTGGATGTTTGAAGAAACTAGGTAGTAAATATAATGTTAAAATATTTTTATTTGCTATGTCGTTGTCATTTAGCCAATAGTTTATATTTTTATTTTTTTTATTGTGTAATACGTGTATCTAATTTTTGTAGGTAAGGTCTTTCCATTTATACCCAACTAATACCTATTAGGGGTACCATTGCCGTTTTGTGCGAAGAGTTTACGTGAGGAAGAAAGGTACTAGTACTATTTTTTTCGTGGATAGTCACCGATTAAATGTGTAATAATAAAAAACTAAAAAAGTAAAATAATAATTTTAAAAAATAATAATCCGACTTTAAAAAGATAAATAAAACTCACTAAAAATTTAAAAATCAAGAATATTTTATTTTTAGAAAAATAAAATAGGCTAATAACATATGGTATTAAAATATATAACTCATTTGTGTATTAAGCTATTAACATTTAGTAGTTAAGCGGAATGCTATTATCTGACTTCATTTTCCTAAAAAAATGTTTTATCCAGTATTTTTAAATTTTTATTCAGTTTTTTTATCTTCTTGAAGTCGGTTTAATAAAAAAATATGTATTAATAAGACAAGCACTTTTTAAAGAAAGGATTTTGTGACAAACCTAGTAATATTATTTTATTTACAATTGGAATAAAAATGGAAGCATAAATTTAATACATATTACTAAGCACAATATTGAATAAAAATTTATTTACCATTGTCAAGTGTGCCACGATGTATATTATTTAATTTTATTTATTTATTGTTGGATAAACAAAAGTTTCTAATAAGTTAAAGAAATATACAAACAACGCCAAAAGTCTTAGACCCCCTAGCATTTTTATACTTCTAATTTATTTAGAAAAAATTAAAAAGGACTAATTCAAAGTGTCCATGTTGATTTTAATTTAAAAAAAAAATATTTTTATTTCATGTATGTGGCTGAAATAAAAGAAATACAAAAAAATTAAAAACAGTGTTAATTTATAAATATCGTTTATTGCAACAAAAATTACCTGTTTGACAATACAAAAAAAAGAAGAAAATACAGCTAATACTCTGTGGGCCCTTCTCTACTTCTGAGTAATGAGTTTACACGTCTGGCAATGGAAATGATTAAATTATTAATTAATTCCTGCGATATGCAGTCCCATTCTTTTACCGCAAGTTCCTCCTCGGTTCTAGGTGGCGCATTGCGATTGTGGATAGCTCTGGAAACAATATCCCACAGATTCTCAATTGGATGTATGTCTGATGAATTAGCTGGCTACTTTAATCTGTTGATTTTTTCAGCATTAAGAAGCTCCTGAACTCTTCTCCCTCGATGTTATCATCCATGAAAATAAAAATCTCTTCAGTTTCATGGCGGAGGAGAATGACAATTGGCCAATTAACATTTTCCATGTAAATTTCGCTAGTCATATTTTGTTGTATGCGAATTAATGGGGTTTGACGGTTGTACATTATTGCCCCCAGAACATTTCTGTTCCCCCTTGATAGGAAACGACTTCACGAGGATAGTTGAGTCTTGACTGATGCCCTGACTCTCTCCATACCCTTTAACGATGGTCATCACCGACCGAATCTTGATTCGTCAGAGAAAAGGACTCTTTCCCATTGGGCTAAAAGTCATTCCCTATGGTTTCTCGCCCACTGGTGGCGGGCGGCACGGTGTCGAGACAATAAAAGAGGTAACCTTAAAAATCTTCTGGCCCGTAAATTTGCACTGTGAAGTCTTCTGCGAATGGTATTGGTGGAAATTACGCGGTTGAACGTACCTTGGAAATGATCCCTGATGGCTGGGGCCGTTGCGTTCCGATTTCGGCGGGTAAATTGGATAACATATCTGTCCTCCCTTTCGGTAGAAATACGTGGCCGTCCACTACGAGACAATCTTTCCACATTTCCAGTTTTTTGATACCTTTTGATTATTCGACTCACAGCAGATCTTGGAATATTTAAACTGGTCAAAATATGGTGATTGGAAAATCCAGATTCATGCAGAGCAATTATTCTTGCTCTGTTATAAACAGAAATTTCACGTCCTGGCATTTTCAGTAGAACCAAAGTAAATTTGCGTATTTAAAAATGCAAATAAACTAAATAAAAGTAACTCAACAATTTCAAATCTTCGCAAAAACCACAAAACTCTTATCTCCAAATAAGTATGTGATCTTTTTTTTCGTAAATAAAAGAATATTTTTGTCTGATACTAAAAAACATGTAGAATTCTTTATAAACAAGATATACAGGGGGTCCAAGACTTTTGGCGTTGTGTGTATTATTAATCAAGTAACTGCAAAAAATACAAACATAAAACAAACTCAAAGTCTCAGTTTGGCTGTATGCATGGGCCTTCCCACATAGAGGATCTTACAGTGCTCGAATTCTTTATTTATAGATACGTTAAAGAAAACGATTACATTGCAACAGCCCCATTACCTATAAAAATTTTGCATTTCAATAAAGAGTTGATAAAAATATCTACAAAATATTATACACCGTGGCTATTGAAATGGTTTATTATTAAAAATAATGTTGTACAAAATTTAATTGCATATTGTTTAAATTGTCCTGTTAAAATATTTTTTGGTAGTTATCCCATTTAACTCGGATTTATTGTATATTAAACAATTAAAAACAGGTAAATAAAAATTACTGCTCTTATTTAGAAAAGTCCCCCTTTTTAAATCATCATTTGAAATCGACAAAAAACCTCATTATTTCAGAGCAGCTTTAAAACTGTCTTTGTGTCAAACTTAGTGCCCATATATAAATCCAACTACCAGTATATTATTCCATATGGCGTAACAGAATAAAATTTTGACAATGTTATCTTCCTTAAAATCAAGAATTCCCCTTTTTCTATTGGGCTCAATGATACGTATCAACCGGCCCGCTATTATTCGAGCACCCCAATTTATAATAACGTTAATGATTGTGGTCAAAACTGCATTGTCCATTAGAAATATGGGGAGTTTGTGCATTTAATACGATAAATTTATCATTAGATTACCAATAAGTCGGGTACTCACTAGCGCGCTGTATCTTTTATGCATTCATACTAGTACCTAGAGGTTAGATTAGGTTAAAAATGGATTGAAGACGGTTGGAGAAACATACCACCCGAAACGTTATGTGTCAATTAACAAATGAAGAAAGTGGAAGTCCGTAGAAAGACTGTGGTTATTGAAACCATAACATTGTTTACCACCTTTAAAAAACGAATACATTTTAAACCCGCTAATTGGTTAAATATTTATGTAGAAGCGCATTGAGGTAAATAATAAATACATAATAATACACATAAAGGTCTGACAACGAGTCCGCAGAGTAGCTCAGCCGTGCATTTCGCTTCTGAAATATAGAAGGAGGCGGGGCAATTTAATATTTAACTTAAAATTTTTCCAATAACATAATAAAATATCCGTATATATATATATATATATATATATATATATATATATATATATATATATATATATATATATATATATATATATATATATATATAGAAAAGAAGATTTTAATATAATATTTATTAACCTGGAGTAAAATGCTCATCAGCTGACCTTGCAGGAACTTCTCACATTGGAATATGAAGTTTGTAAAAACAAATATAATTAGCGTCACGGACAAAAAATAAATATGCTGGAAAGACTGGGTAGGAGAATTCAAAAAGTATTTTCAGGAACTTACATAAGCCTAGTTTACACCGCGAGGACCAATTAGATCCATGGACTAAACCCAGGACTTATTTTTGTTAGTTCACTAGTGTTTATACCTACTTAGTTTATGGATCAATTTAATTCACGTTTAATCCTAGTACCAAAATGACAGCTGAGCATATGACCAGAACCTAACCTCGTTTTTTATCTTTTAAAACTGTATCGCTTTTAAATTCCATTTGAAAAAAATTTGAAAAACAGTTTTGGTTAAATATCAACAAAATTTTAAAAAATATAAACAAACAACAAAATTATTAGGTTAAGACCGAAATTCATCGTCTTTTTCGTCGAAATGCGCACTGTCAAAGATCAAGGCTGTCATTTTGGTCCACTAAAAAAGTCCGACGTGTTTACACCAAAGAAAATCATATTTGGTCACCCCCATTTGAGACGGACTGAATTGGAGTAGCAAATTTTAATACTTAAGTGTTTACACCGTGAATAAAGTACGCGTGACGTCATTTAGACCTCGAACTAAAAATTTGGTCCTCCCGGTGTAAACTAAGCTATAGTATATAGTAGTTATTTAGCTGATTCTGTATGTTTTAATCTGTAATTCCACGCTTTAAGTGATAGGTTATCGAATAATAAATAATGACAAAAAAGGGTTAACACTGTTTTACCTGCACTTAAAGTTTGGATAAAAAGAAACAGAGGTAAGTAGAAAAATCTATTTTAGTTAAACAAGGAGTCCCAGTTATAATATTATAACATATTACAATAGACTCAGCTTAAAAAAATGTATTTATTATTTTAAAGACATGAAAACTTTTGAAATTTTCCGAATCAGTCTGCCTCTTTTTCCCTATAATTGAAAACACGGGCCCGGTACGGGTTCGATTCGGTTATGTGTGGCCAGAACTTAAGACGAAAAAGTTTTTATTGATTTTTAATTTGTTAGTGGTTAAAATATTAAAAAACAACGTTACAGAGCTATTATCATAAAAAGAAACAAAGGTTGTCTCGCTTAGACCATCTACTTACCACGTATTAACAAAAATTGCCCATGAATGTTTTCAGGTAGCACGACTATATATTGTGAAAAACTTTAAAACGTTATTTTGTCATAAAATATCTGCAAAACTATCTAAAAGTATATGCAAAGATTCCCACCTAAATATATCTAACTTATTACAACAAGGGGTCTACAACTTGACATAGACTTTGTATCCCATGAAATTCTTGAGTTATAACTGTTGCCCAGATGTTCCGATCTAATGTCCTAGTGAGGATTTAAGTCTATTCAATTACACATGTTTTCATGTTTCTGAATTATTTCTGCTTCACATTCTTAATGAATAGTTACATTAATTTAATACAATGAAATAAGTTGCTGTACAGTGTGTCTACGTAAGTTAGCGTCATATGGAACTTTTTATTATTAATTTTACGAAACTATCTTATTGTGTAACGTATAGATGAAGCGATATATTTCCAAACAATAATGGAGTTTCCTGGACGAGGCTTTAGCCGAGTCCAGCATCCACCATAAGTTCGGAAATATGCTTGTCCTAAGAGTTGCACATACCATTTTTTCTCCGATCAAAATAATTCTTTAACTTTACTTTTACATTGCTTAAAGTAATTTTTTTTTAGGTGAAAAAAATTAAAACATTTTAATACTTTGATCATGTATAATACCTTAATATAGTATCACATTTTCTTGTATTGTTTATCGACTTTGATAAACGTCATCGGTGAATATTAAAAGCATAGAAAGCTTAGGAAAAATATATACGTATATTGCCTAGCAAGCCTCCTACCTATAGAAATAATGCATTCTAGAGATAAAAAAGCGCATTAAAAATATGTAGGTTTCCGTCGGATAGGAAAAAAACGTTATTATTCATAAAAAGTTCTGCAGGATCCAAAATCTAAATGACAATCATCGGATATCAAATTGTTGTTTAGGAGGTTTAAAAAAAATATATTTTTGATATATTTTTGTTTAATTGTGAAGTTAAACCTGTATTTTGGATACAATCAAAAATACAGGTACTATACTATTAACCAGATTTTTCCGTCAAACTTCTTAGGTGACTGATAAAGTTTTCCATTTGACGCCAACTTAGACACATTGTATACAGACAGGGCCGTTTTAAGGGTATGAGGCGCCCTAGGGTCCTAGGCTGAAAATTCCTGGAGCGTCTATTTTGCACGAAAAAAAAAATTGAAGAGCAAAAAAAAACAAAAAAAAGGTCCTTACCTCCGTTCCGCCTTTTCACTTACAGGCGCCTTCCTTATTTCACCACCCGATATAAAATTTGATGACAAAAAAAAAAAAGAAAAAAAAGGCCATTCCCTTCTTTTCGCCCCTATTTCATTTATTTCAAAGCACCTTATTCACAGAGAAATTAGTTCTAATCCCCACCCGATCTAAATTTTTTTAAAAACTCCCCTGTCTAGCGCCTATTACACTTTTCCACTAACAGAGGATTTTCAAACCTAACTTATAACCTTCAGCAGTTTGTAGAACCTATAAAGAAAAGCCAGTTTTAAACAAAAATGGTTTATTTACAACTTGCTAAATAAATCAGTAATTTTATAAAAACACAAGATTCAAATATTTACCAAAATGTTGATATTTTTAACCACTGCGTAGATATAAAACACTGTATATAAAACCATAAAATTATTTTTTTACTATTGATACTAAGAATTACCGATAAAAAAGGGCATTTGGTAAATAATTCAGACAGTAGTGCGTATTATTTTTGCGAATATTTTAATTTTTTTGGTCTTTTATTTAATTAAAGTGTTAGACTTTTGTAAAAATAATGGGAAAAGGAAAGTAAGGGATTGTTAAAAACGATATTCAAATTTCTTCTTAATACAGGTTAAAAAGAGTGTCATTAGTAAAAGAGCTAGTCCGTCCCTGAAGTGAGTAATTCAAAACACTTTCTTTGATCAAATAGTTTAGGACTGAAAATCTTAAAATCGGTAAATCTTAGGATCCCAAATTACCCAAAACTTTTTAATCAAATTATAATAATGTTCGCCCTAAATCTTGAAATCCCAATCTGCGAAATAAGATAAGTTAAGATAATAATCCCACGCAAGCCAAAGTGAAGAAGCGTCATTTTTGTTGAGAGATTAAACTGATTTAAAGTGTTTATCAGTCGAAAGGGTTTGTAAAACATTAATATTTTTTGTAGTTTCTTTATTTTCTAATTTAAAGATTTTTTAATAGTTAATTTAATTTATTATAAGACTGATACATTATAACTAAAAAATCCATAATTATAGGAAAAAAATATTTAAAAACCAAATTAATTTTGCAATAACGGAAAATAATAATAACAACCATAACAATAAACCTTTAGGGCCTTTGGGTAGAAAAATTATTGCATTTTATAAAAAATAAATATTATTTAATTTATATTTTATTTATAGGTAAAAAATAATATAGTTAAAATGTCATTTTAATTTAAATTATTCATACATTAAAAATGTGACAATAATGTGGTTTTTGGACACTTTTAAAAACAATATTATACAGGGTGAAATAAAGATACAAATTTTATCAATCCCGAAAACAGTAAAAAAGGCAAAGCATATAATATTGTGGTATGAATAGAGTTAAGCAAATTATTGCTTTGATATTTAGTGTCACAAGTTTTAAAAAAATTAAATATGGCCAAAGATATTCGTAAGAAAGAAAAATATTTGAATTTCCATTTTATTATTTTCGACCTTAGTTTTCTTGACAGCTACAAATCAAACACCGTCTTATTTAAACGCTTTTTAGAGTAGCAGAAGCTGATTTTGTACAGTATGTCCAAAAAGCTTGAAAACACATAAATATCTTAGAGAATTTAAACCAATTTGGACGAAATTCGGTACTCCAGGGTAAAAACATACTCTGTGTTGATATCAACGATGCTACCAGATCTTCAGTTTTGCAGAAATCAATATAAAGATTAAATGAGATAACTATTTTTCCTTTTAATAGTAGATTCGTGCTGTTTTTGCTATACAATGATATGTCAATTTTTTTTAGGTATAAATAGCACAAAAAAATGGTAAATTTAGTAAAAATAATAGTTGTACAGTGCGTAAGAATTACCTTTTACAACTTGTAAATTTTAAAATGGTATATGATAATAATACCCATTATTAACCAAAGATATATAAGAATATAAACAGAAAAATTCTTACAATAAATGTTTAAAATGCATTTTTTGCACCTGGTGGCAGTATGCTAGGTTAAAGTAAAACTTTGCAATGACGTTTCATAACTACGCAATATACCTCTATTATTTTCACTAAATAAAAAATGTTTTTGCTGTTAATACCTAATTGGACTTTTATACCATTGTATAGTAAAAAACAGCGGGAATCTATTAATAAAATAAAAAATGGGTACCTCACTTAAATCCAAAAACTTTAAATTGATTTCTGCGAAACTGAAGTTCTGGCAATATCGCCGATGCCGATATCAACACTGATTTCAGAGCATGGTTTTTACCCTGGAGTACCAAATATCGTCCAGTTTGGTTTAAAATTCTCTAAGATATTTAGGCTTTTCCGAACATTTTTGACACACTAACACTTACTTATATATGCAAGATTTTATCAAAAGACACTTAAAATGTAAGTACACAGTCTAGTTCAATGTAAAAATTTTATATCAAAGGCTATATCTGAGATAGATATTCACTTTAAAAAAATCCGTTTCTGTTTAGACGATACTTGATAGGTAGTGGAACGGTTAGAGTTTTCGAGTTAAATAAAGAACACCTTTTTTAAAGGTCTTGAAAAGCAAAGAAGCTAGAAAAATTCAAAACTTACAACAAAAGAATAATTTTTAGTGTATGTAATGAGCCAGGGTCATTTCTAAGGTGACTTGCGCCCTGGTGCGAAACATTTTTTGCCGCCCCTAAAAGAAAATGTCTTTTGGTAAATTAAGGAATTTAAATTGGCAAACCCTTTTTGGACGCAAGTGCTAAGAGTTTCTAGGGATGGAATGCAGCCGCTGTATCATTATTTTATTATGTAGAATTACCGCCGTAAGATTGGTGATCGATCTTTAAATCACCCTGTATAAAATATAGCAACAATAATAAGCCGTATTAATTATAATTTACATTTTAAAACACCCCTATATGTAATAAATATAACTTCAGTTAAACCCTTTGAGCTACAGTGTTTATTCGTTTAAAGAGGTATTCATTCGAAATAATACAATTAACTAAATTACCTCATTAAAATTATACTATGTTAATTGGAAAATAAGATCATTTATTTTAGTACCAAATGGACTTGGTAATAATTCAAATATATAAGTTAAATTAAATATGAAATCAATTTAATTATGAAGCTGATATTTTACGCGATTCACTTTAAATCTTTTTTATCAAAAAAATCCCTTTTCTTTGTGTTTTCCTTTTTTTTTAAATACGAGTAGTTAGTTTTTTTTTAATATTTTATTTTTTTAAGAATATGTGAGGATTTTTAAGTTTGATGACATTGCATTAAAAGAGGACGTATGACGAGGGCCGGGCCCCCTTAATGGTTAAATAATTAAAAAGTTGTGCTGCAAAAATATTTATGGGTTTTAAAGTACAGTCATTTAAAATAAAAAATAAATAAAATATGTAATTAGGTGGATTCTAATTTTTTTCTCTTATGCCTAAACTAAACAAGATACTTACAAAAAAATAGAAGACAACAAATCTGTATTTTTATTTGCTTAATCTAAAGCAGGCACATGATACGTTTTTTTGTTAGAAATATTGCTTTAGTTGCCGCTCGAGACGCCACTGGACTTATTTAAATGTAATAAAGTTAGTAATAAAGTACCCCCTAATGTCCTAAGTAACATTGCTAAATTAAACAAAATTAGGCGAAGGATATTTAGGATAATTAAAGAAAAAATCAATGGTAGAATCTGCCCTGAAATTTTATGAAACATTCTGTTTAGTCTGTATGTTTAAAACATGTGTACAACTTGTGTTAGTCTCAAGGACCCTTCGAAATCCCAGAAAAAATCCACGAGTTTGACCATTTTTTGCAATTTACTGAAGTATGGTGGGTGCTGGCGCAAAACTACCACGAATTCGTATTCAGGACCTAAAAATACAACAAAAAACGTATATCCCAGTTATAGGGCAGTACTTTATTCCTCATAAAAAAATATTGCTAAAAAATATTCAAAAATACAAAGAGAAAACATGGTAGCCAGAATTTACCGAAAAACTTAAAGTTAAGAAAAGGAAAAGTAGGAAACAACAAAGAAAAGATTATTAAAACAACACCAATTTATAAAAAAAGTAACAAACCCAGAGATGTGATATACGGGTTTTGTTATATTGTTGCCTTCTGAACACGTATCCGTGGTCAGTATAGCGTTATTATTTTTTAAAATTCTGAAAAAAACAGTCAAAACTGTCTTTTTTTTTTCGTTTTTTTAAGGCTAGAAAAATTGTACCTCAATTCCGACCACAAATTCTTTACAATTTAGGATTCTAAACCTATTATATTAACTGGAAATTTACCCAGATCCCATAACTATTTCTCTAAAATTAAATATTTTTAAAAAAGTAATAGGTAGCCTAGCTCACGGGCATCCCTGTAAGCCCGGGCCCCGGTAATTTGTACCGCCTTCAACACCCTCTCGTCGGAACTGTACGAGTGCATTGGCAACGACCCACTTTGCCCACGTCTAACTACACCACTGAAAAGGTGTTTTCATTGCCAGAACACACTTTTAAGTAAAAGCTGTTGAATTTTGTCATACGAAAATACACTTTTAAGTTGTTTTAATCTAACTCTACCCAACTAACAAGAAGTATAATTACTTTCAAGATACCTTTTATTTTAATAGCAGCTTCGTTATCCAATTTTATCTTAAACCAATAAAGCCTTAAGTCTACATCTACTAATCTATCCAATCACATCGACAAAATGCCGTCTTTGAAAATTGGAGCCACGGGATTAATATCAGTACTTCTTATCACCTGAAAGTTTGTTTTTATTGGCTTAAGATTTAAGGTTTTAAAGGCGTATTTATTTAGTATGATAAAGATATTGAAAACTAAATAAATTATTAATAAAATGGCCATTAAAGAGATTTTCAATACCTAATTTTGCACCTGTTTTTCGGAATTATATTGTATTTCAGGAGGTATACACGTCGTGTCAGCTCTATTCCATCA